>RCHF01000110.1:0-156406 GCA_003987895.1 Neonothopanus nambi
CCCATAGAACAGGTCGTGCTCTTGCTTTTTGCTCTCCAGATGAAGATTTGCCTCCTCGGCCTCTAGTAGCAGGTGCACGGCTTTTGGTAGAGGTCTTACTACCACGACCACGGGTCATGATAGCTACCAGTAGAGTAGAGAAAGTCGAGCTGAGCACGGATGAAAGAAATTTGATTCTGTATTACGAGGGCAAGATTACAGGATAGACTCAGAGTGTATGACATAAGAAAATAGAGGGGGAAAAGAGATCAAAAAACAGGCTCGGAAAAGAGATTTTTGCAAAAGCAGGTCTAGAGCTGCTTTTGCATACTTTCATTTTTTGCAAAAAAAGCCTTGTGGAGGATCGGAAGTTCAACTCAAAAAAGCGATCAAAAAAGTGTCAAAAAAGCGATCCTCTCGAATCGTGAAACACCCTAATGAATTACGAGCTCAGCACGTATGCGTCCTTTCGCATCGCATCCCCAACAGTTCCCAACCCCAACAGTCCCCAACACACCCTTCCAACCACAGCTTTGAGCAAGCGAAAGAAAAGTGCCGGTCTGGTGCCTTTCAATTGTGCACAATTAAACTTGTGATGAAGACCTCTAACAGGGACCGGAACCTCCACAGCCTTAACTAGCTCCCAACACCATCGTCAATTTGCACCGAGTCACTAACTAAAGATGAGCGCATCATTACACCCACCTTGCACCCTCAAAATCGCTCGCCATATGATACTTCTTGATGCCTGATGACTCCCATTCATGGCCAGCCTCGACCCTCGAGACCACTTAAGTACTTACTGAAGTGGCACCACAGTACCGGCTTCCCGAGATGAGTAACGTATGAAGACCTGTGATTGGAACAAGCACATGTAGGACCCTTTACGGCGAAATTTGACTCAAAAAGTAGGGTGAAATTCACAGCTGATGAACATTGAGTACAATATTGAGTGACGAGGCATGTGAAGACGTGTGCCTGTGACAGTATAAGTAGCACTTGATTTTTCGAATTGAAATTCATTGATTCAAGCAGCATCCGACGCGCAGCTCTCTTACAGGCTCTTATATGCTGGTCGCTGGTCAGCGTCGATGAACAATGCGAGAGAATACGTCGTCCACAACCACCTGCAACCACCTCGCCCGGAAGCAAGTTCCGTCAAGGTCCCCGAACCTAAAGGACACACGCTCTTCCGCCTCATCGCGTGGTACCCGAATAGCTATAGTTTCGTCCTTTACAGCAAGAGCCGGAGTCACGGAGCTTTGTGAGGCCAGCATCATCATATGATGTGAGAATATGGCGATATCGTGCGAGTCCGCTGGTTGCGTCCTGTTGACCAGGGTACACAACCTAGGAAGGATCATACGTATAGGTATTCCGGTGCGTGAAGAGCAAATAAACGAGTCGTAGAGTATTAGATACTAATCGTCATCCCATCCAGTTCCAAGCATATTGACCAAAGTCAGTTGTAGAGAGGGTGACTTCAAGACTGGCTGGCTGAATTTCGGAAGTCAAGAATCACTGCCTGATGGACAGCGTGAACTTTGCCGACACAAATCCGAGCGCCCCGAAGGATACTAAGTGTGACTCGGGAGGATGGAGGAAACTTGACACAACTCTGCACACCTGTATGATGTATCGTATATATCACTGTAAGTATGAGCTTGTGTGAAGCCCGTGATAATATCAGTGATAAAAGTCATCCAGCGCTATCCAAGGCGCATCAAAGTTTTTGGAATTTGAGTTTGTGCTATCGTACCTGAGCGCGTAAAGTGATTATTTTGCCCAACGAACAGTCCTATTGGGGAAATAAGCGCTAAAAATATATATTTGCGCGCGCAAGTTCGGAACCCCAGAGTACCCCTGCTCCACTGTAAAAGGCACTAAGTTTTCATCAAGGACCTGGACAAGGGACAGGATGACTTGTTCCTCCCTCCCATCCGAGCCCAAAAATTACTGTAGGCGCAGGTTAGCTTCTAACGAGTGCATCAAAAGAAAAAGACTCGCTCAACGTTGAACGGTAGCCATTCCAAAAAATGCTTGGCGAACTAGTAGGTTTGAGTAGCGCCATCCAGAAGCTTCGAGCGAGTGAACCGCTGACGAAATCGGGTTTTCACAGCCCTGCGTGAAAGTAGACTATCGTACACATCGCTCTCAGGTCGACAAATGTAATGAGCATGTAGCGCGCGGCGCATAAGCATCGGGATGGTATACAGCCGATATATAAGTTACTTGCCACTATATGGACTGAGCCAGGGCTGAGAAGATTATGAGTACCCGCCTAAACATCCAAGTTGACAGGTCGTATTGACAGTTCGTGGTTATTCCGAGAAGAGCTCGTAAACGCCGTCCCGATGTCATATAGATTAACCATTAGAGGATTAGAGTAAGGGATACATGCCCGGACTTTAGCAGTACCGATACGCCACAGTTTGTCAAGTAGGACCAGCCCTGAGGCCTGAGCACTGGCCCTGAAATCTATGTATAAGAGTCGAGCTCGAGCAAGGACCATCCAATACGGGGCGGATGTCTGACCCAAGTTCGGACAAAAATGACCCCAAAATCCTAAAACGATATGTACAAATTCGGACCAAAATGTCACCGCCAAAGGCGGAAGCCTGGAGCAGGATTCGGACAAAAACTTTGAGAATGACGGAAGAGCTGGTCTTGAGAAGGTGAGACCTTCGACCTACACATAGAAAGTAAGAACCTGCAGCTAGAGTCATCGCCATAGAATTCAACGGAAGATGACAAAAAATGGTACCTACAGAAAATTTTCTGCCCGCGGGAGCCTGTCTCTTGGTTCGGACAAAAGTTTGACAATGGATTTTGGGAGATATGGTGCCAAGTTCGGACAAAAAGGTTGACCCTCCGGGTAGATCTTGGTTTGGACATTCCCACTCATATTGGGGGTTATTGGGGGGTCCTGAAGCTATGGCGTCGAGCAAGATGTCTGTCGGGATCGAAGCGGTGATACGTCACCGCTAGGTTTGACCGTCGACGTCGACAGTAAATCTCGATTCCGTCCGCAGCAAACCCGCGAATTGTTGGAGCTTGAATAACTGTATATGAGAATCCAAGATAAGCGTGACGAACGCCTTTCCTTGTCTGAAGGCCACAGCTTGAAAGTAAATCCTCGAGCTCGAACCCTAAATCTCTTTCTATGTCATTGGAATCTTGGAGCGGCGCAAGGTCGCCGCAAGGTGTCACTTTTCAAGTTGGTGACAGAATCTCTGAGCAAATTTCGAGTCGGAATGTTCAAAAGCAGTTAGAACCTCGGAAGTTGGAGCCAGGATCAGAGCTAGGATCGGTCTGAGACGACAGAATTTCTGTGAGACACGGTACCCAACCATGGCATCCTTGATAGAAGAGAAGAAAGGGGCTGGCCGCAGAACTGAGGCAAAGCAGGGCAAAGCAGGACAAAGCCGAGCATGTGACGAAATATATAAACTACATCACGTGTAAATGACTCATCCCCTTCTTCATTATTGGTACCAACGACTTGACTGTTAAATGGCTCTCTATCCATATAGTAGCCCGTCTAATTCCAGGCCGACCCCTCCAGGAAAGACAGAATTCGACATACTAAAAGCTTCACACAAGTACGCCTCTTCCACAAACGTGTATCTCCAACTGATCCTCAACGAGCTACTCCGTTAGATTCCTCAGAGAAGGCGACAACGATGAGAGTAATCTTACTTGGGAAGAACAACTAGCTTCGAAATACTACTCTAGCTTATACCGCGAATTCGCTGTGTGCGATCTTAAACATTACAAATCAGGAAATGTACGCATTCTTATTTTTGCTCGGACTTGGAATTCGAATTCATGCTAATCAAACTACGAAGTTTGCTCTACGATGGAGAACAGAAGCCGAGGTGCTATCTGGCGCCGGAGAGACTACGTGCGGGAACACGCGTTGTAAACATCACGATCCTCCTAGACCTTCCCGCTACGATGACGAAGATTCACGGAGGAGAAAACCTTCGCTTACGACACTCGAGTTGCCTTTCGCCTACGTGGAACACGGAGAGAGCAAGTCAGCCTTGGTAAAAGTTGTTCTATGCGGCAAATGCCTGAGCAAGCTGATGTGGAAGAGGAGGAAGGAGAAGAAGGAGCGGGAAGGAGAGCATGCGGCTGAGTCGCATCGAGTCGAGAACATGGATGAGGCTGGGGAAGTACAAGGTGAAGTAAAGGAGGAGGATACTGAGTTCAGTCTGGCGGACAAACCACACACGCCTCGTCACTCTCGCCGCAAAGAAGACGGAGATGATGAAAGACGGCATAGAGGGGAGCGGAAGGATCGTTGGGATCGAAACCGGGAGGATCATCATAAATCTGACCGTAGGTCTCGCTCAAAGTCGCCGCGGCCCCGTACTAAAGAGCATAATCGACGTCGCGAATAACGGTTCGTCTTGTGCTTTTTGGTTTGGTGTTCCGCTTCGCCTCCTTGCATGTGTACGCGCAGCGAATCAAGATAGGATATCTGGAGACGGCTCTAGGTCTTTAGCAAGACCTCACGTAACAGCACCATCCTCTTATCCAGGTGGACACGCTGTGCTCATCTCGCACTTTTCTGATTCCCGGGATGTTCACCCTGCGTCGTTGAAGGCGTTTAGGTTTGCTTTCGGGATAGATACATTTCTATTCGCATATTGGTGAAACCTTTTAGCTCTAGGTTCTGACGTATTTGGTTTGTCTCATGGTGTCGTTTCTCGTGTTAATGTTGCTTAGACGCACTACTCTAGCTACAGTATTTAATGCCAGCCCGGTATTGAATATCGATACAGGCTTACATTGAGGACCAGGAATGACAATGGAAATGATCAAACATCAAGAGCATACAGTAACAAGTCGGATGGGGTGGCGCAGAGAATACAGATTACGGTCAAGAAAATCGAACTATGCCCAATTGTCGATAAGAGAGTCGCGCATCTCCCCAATGACTGCTGAAGACTCATGCCCTTGTAATTCTGAGCCAATTGCCGCGTTAGAGAATTAGTGCAGAGTAAATTGGACATAAGTACGTACTGAATGTGGCCTCGATCACGCTGATTTCAGTTGCAGTTGTTTCTAAACCGGTGAAAGCACACCAGTCATTGACTACCATCCCGGCACCAATGACATCTGACCCTCGATTTACAGTACCCGCCTTTCATTTAGATTAGACAATGATAAATGCAGCGAGGGACAACTTCGGCGTACCACCAGAGGAACTTGCAATAGACTGCTAAGCTCATCTTGATCTTGTATACTTGTTTTCGGATGTACGAGACCACCCTGGTTTGTGATGGCACAATAACTGCCAACTAGCACATTATCTGCTATTGTCTGGCGGAAAACCTCAACCTTGAGCACATCAGCGATGATCTCCTCAGTTTCCCGATCGACATCTGGATGCACAAGGGCGACATAGTCATTGCATGCAATAACGTTTCCTAGAGCAGATAACCGCTCTTCGACTCTTTGGATGGCTACGGCATCGGGCAGGGAATTGCGTAGATGTTGTAGCTCCTGGTCGGTTGTTGTGGAAGGAACGAGAAGACCGTGTCGATTACCTCGAATAGAACAATTGAGATTAGGCGAGGATCCAACTTGAAAAGAACATACCAGCCGTTAATCGACCTATTATCCGTGTTCCACCAATGCTCGTGTGTACAATGGGTATCACATCTCCGAGCTCGCTTTCAAAAGCGGAATAAAAGTTGGTGCTACCCTGAATAGCAGCTAGACAGTAGCTATTCGTTAATTTTGAGAAGACACCGATGTCACTGCTGTTTTCAAACTGGATACCTATGAAGAAGTAAAAAAAAATTAGGACATCGAGGTCGCTTGATTTTTTCGATTCGTTCGACGTACGGGTAGCCATGTGTAGTGTTTGTGAAGGGTATCGCGGGTTCTAAGTAAACTTCTTCTGAGTAGGAGGTGGAGAAGGGATCGATGAAAAATCGCAGGAGAAATTGCAGAGCCTAAAAAGTCTTGCATCCACGCGACCAAGTCATCGCGGGTCCGCTGCCTCCATTTACTTTGGCATGCACTGTCAAGGCGCTTCAATTTCTTGACTTCAACTGACTCACTTTGTGCTTCTTTGAAAGTATGCTTCGGTCCCTACATTCCAGGCTGTGGCGGTTGAAGACACTCAACGCGTTTACACGGCCTTATTACTCGGATAATGTCCCACCCATAACACCTATTGAGGACATTGTCCTCAAGCATGTCAAGGTATTGAACCTATTACTTTACACGCATTTGTGTATACTGAATAATATGTCAGGCAATAGGTCCAATGTCGTATGCATCGTACATGCAATTCTGCCTATCACATCCCACCGAAGGGTACTACATGAAGTCCACCAACCGTGTATTCGGCACCAAAGGAGACTTCGTGACTAGTCCCGACATTAGTCAAATTTTTGGAGAAGTAGGTGGTGTGTACTAAGCTCAGATGTCCAATGTTTTGGTGACGAACGAGCAGTAGTTAATCGGTGTCTGGCTTCTCTCGCAATGGGAAGCTGCAGGGTCTCCATCTGCAGTACGGCTAATTGAGCTTGGACCAGGAAGAGGAACTTTGACTGAAGACATTCTACGTGTGTGTAACAAATGGAATCGAATGCTACATGCGGCTAACTCATGTCCTAGACTATCAAAACTCTTACTCGCCGAAGAACAACTCAACCAACCATCGGAGTAGAATTGGTGGAGACTAGTCTCATGATGCGCGATATTCAGCTAAAGAGGCTGGCTGCTGGATCGGAGGTCCAGCTTCGATGGCATGATTCTATCGACGACATAGAGTCGTCCGCAGACGCTTTCACTATGCTTGTAGCTCACGAATTTTTCGATGCGCTTCCCATAAATGTCCTCCGGGTAGGGTTCGCATCTTCATAACCGCAACATGAATGCTAACTTATTGCTCAAGAAAACCGAAGAAGGATGGAAAGAAATCCTCGTTTCCTCTAGATTATCCGATTCACCACCGGACTCACCATCAGACTCCAAGGCTGAATATCCTCGTCTCCAACACGTTCTCTCTCCAGAGCGAACTGCGGTGTCGACTACCTTTGGCAACTCTTCTCCGCGTTTTCAGGCCTTGCCCGTGGGTTCTGACCTCGAAGTTTCTCCGACTGCTTTTAGAGTCGCGCGAAAAGTAGGAGAACTGCTCGCTCGTAAAGACGATCAAGACGGCCGCTCACTTGGAGGATGCGGCCTCATCATTGACTACGGTAGTGACAACGCTTTTGGCAGTTCTCGCCGGGTACGCATAATTCACGGACTTCTGACTCCTTCAATTTACTGATGAGCAAATTAGGCATTCAAAGATCACGAAGTGGTCGATATATTCCATCGTCCAGGAGAGTGCGATCTCACTGCAAACGTCGACTTTGCATATCTGAAAGAAGCAATGCAAGATCTGGTATCAGTGTACGGACCCGTGCCTCAAGGCTCTTTTCTTTCCCACATGGGTATAGCCGAACGACTCCATGCTCTATTGAGACACAATTCCGCAGACGAGGCGAAGGTGGATCGTATTTATGAGAGTGCAGTCAGACTTGTTGACCCGTTGAAGATGGGAAATGAGTATGTCGTGATGGGAATCAGCGCGAATGGTGGTGACGTCTATCCGTTCAATACGCTTCCAGAAAAAATAGAAGAGAAGACCTCGGAGTCGGTGCAAAATATACAGACATAGACTATTTATCTGACAAAATGCATTTCCGACTCAGTCCCAATGACTTCAACTATTCGTTGTTCTTCACATAATTTGGCGCTGCCGCAGCGCCTACTCATAACTGAGCGCGCGCCTAAACCTTCCATTCTTTGTTTTCACTGTTCAGATCCCAAACAGTTTTATCTTACTCCTTCAGCGATTCCCGACAGTAGTGCAAATGTAGGATTTCAAAACGAGATAGCAGCAACCTGCAAGTGCGACACTCAAAGCGAGAGGACTAGGCACTTACAAAAAATCAGCTTTCCACCCTGAAATTTATGTTGAGTCGGATTGACCAATATTAATGATCATCTGGCCCTTGATAGAAGCGACATACAGTGAAATTCGTCACAATTTCACCCAAGATACTTCTTTGTTCTGAACTACCATGGCCCAAACAGATTCTACGATCGCACGTTTGAAAGACGAAGGAAACGCGTTGTTTTTACAAAAGAAATATGGACCTGCGATCGCCAAGTACTCGGAAGCTATTGCTTTGAACGATACGAACGCAGTTATATATGCTAATCGTGCAGCTTGTAGGATGGCTCTTAGAATGTATGTGGAGGGTTCAATGAGTGGCGTTTGAGTGTTTGAAACATCGACTGGAATATCCAGGTATATGGACGCGTTGTCGGATGCTACAAAGGTGAGTATAGGACAGAAAGCTCTCTGATCGTATTTCGCGCAGAGACTGACTGGTTATATATCCAGGCCACTGAACTTAATCCCAGCTATGCGAAGGCATGGGGGCGCAAGGGCGCAGCTTTGGACGTTAGTTGATACCAACACCCACATCCACCATACATGCCACTGATACAACCGGCCCTTAGGCTCTTGGGAAGTACAACCTCAGCATCGAAGCTTGGAAAAGAGCACTAGACGTTCTACCAAAAGAAAACCTCAGCCCCTCCGACTTGAAGCAGAAGGAACAATACGAGAGCAGTCTTAATGCAGCCATCGAAGCGCTGGAACCTACTGAAGGACTTCCTCCCAGAGCTCACGAAATCAACCCCAATGAAGGGAAAATGCCTTGGGATGTTGCCTGTGAAATGATCGATGCAGCAAAGCRGGAGGGTATAGACCATTGTGGTGGGGTACGTGATTTCAATAGGTTAAGCTGTGCCTTAAGCTAACGATCTTCAAGGCTTGGGTCATCTATAACGCTTGGAAAGTACGTGCTCTCAGAGATTTCTCTTGCACATATCATGCCCAATTAGTTGCTTGATCAAAGGATTTCAAGCAAGGCTTGCAGATTATGGAAAATCAGCGGGAAATTCATCATGGTGACCAAATTACTATGATCGGAAACGTTGGCGTAAGTCTCGTCTATTATTGAGCTATCGATGTAAACACATACCTGGTGAACATCGTATGTAGGCAGTTCAAGCTATTAGCAATGCGGTCTTGGTCGATGAAAGGGTTTTTGCCATATATCCTCAAGAGTGGCTGCGCAAGTTTGACCGACAGAGTGTGTATAGTCTTATTCCTGACACTTTCTGCTGATATCATTCCTTTAGCCATGGCGGAGCTGGGAGAACTTGGGGGCTGGGCAAATGAGGGACCTGAGGTTATTAAGAAGGAAGCTTTAGCACGCCTGCAAAAGAAAGGTTGGAATGACTTGCGCCCAGCATTATCGCTGACAATCAGGTGTGTTCCAAGACAGGCCTCGTGAATATTCATGAAAGCCCTACGATTTATTCTGTCAGGTTGTGGATCATGCAAGGATTTTTGATGTGTAAGATGCCAATGGGACCAACTAGTTATGGTGCCTCTGTCGAATACTTAAGACGAGCTTTGGAAATGATTGATTGGGGTCGGGATACCTGGAAATCAGTCCCAAAAACGACTCGAGGAGTAGTCTTTGACCTCACTTTCCGACGTGGTGTCTGGAATATGCTGTTGAATTCTCTCGAAGAGGTACGTTTGATTCCTTTAAGGGACTCCTCTCGTGAGGCTGAGTGCTTGAATGATATAGGAGTTTGCACAGAATCAGGGAAACACAGAGCTGCTAGAAACCATCTACAATGAAGCACAAGGGCTGATCGATGATGTTGAAGCTAATCCTCTCGACTATAAAGACTATGACGTTCGTCCCGGCCCTGCGTTTGTATGGGCCTTCTTTCGGGCTCCCCTGGGGAACGCACTTGCGCAAGTCTCTTCTGTTATTTAGGTTGGCATGCTGTTTCGGGCTGATATGAAAGATGCAGTGCACAAGGACTCTATCATGTCCACAAGGCGAATGCTTCGGCTGATGCACAGGAGGAACGGGACCACTGGTTTGCTGCAGGTCGGTGTTACCGGGACGCTGCCTTGAGAGGCTTTGCCGAAGATGACAGTCACTACCCATGTAAGTGGTAGCTTCAATTGAAGCCTCGTTCGTTCGTTCGTACTGACAGTCCTCAAAAATATAGGGTTCTTGCGATGCGCCTATATGTACTGGCTTCCTTGCGAGCCTCCGACTCGGGATATGCTGGATATTTTGGAGAAGATCCAAATATCTCTACCTAAAGTGAGAATGGTTTGGCATCAAAACCGAAGCTACGCCAAGAGTCAGATGAATCGTGAGAAGGAGTACACTAAACTCCAAACTCAAGAGAAACGAGTTCGACGGTTGATATCAGCAGGTCTTCGAACGATGGAGGATCCCTTCCAAGAGGTGGACAAGTGAGGAGGTAAAGGTGGTGCATGTAGTATTCCATAACCCGTCTTGTTTCACATCTCATATCTATGTACATTTACAGTGCTTGTTGATCTTGAAACAAAATGTCGTGAGCGTCAATGAACGAACGGATTCATCGGGTTGTCTGTCTCCTACAATATGCATGAAGATGCGCCAAGATATAATGGTTACCGCTTTCAGATAATTCATGTATTCTTAACACGCCTTTACCAGGCGACTACTCGCTTGACTACTCTTATCCGTGGTACTTCAAATGAGCCTGTATTCGTTCTAAGAACCATTCCTGTGAAGGCGAGCAGCTGCCTCAAGAACCAATGCACCCATCACTTCCTGCACACCGCGAATCATCTCTCCGTTAATGAAGGTGTTAAAGCGCTCCGAACCCGTTGGGAAACTGCAGATAACAACTCTATTCCGTCCATCCGTCCGCATCCTACGACCTTCGGGCAAGATCGTTACACCATTCGACTTGGCATACAAAGCACATGCATGCGCATATAACGCGCACCCAAAACAAGTAGGTTTATTAAGACCAAAATACGGGAAAGGTGAACCGGGTGCTTCTGAAGCATAATGGTAATGAAGCAGTGCACACTCGCAATGGATCCCTGTAGCAGATTGAGCTTGTGCTACGCTCTGGATGTGCGAGATATATTCAGATATGACGATTTCACTTTCTTCGTCAAAGCTTCCCACAACGTCACACCTGTATGCGAAATCCGAGTCCGCCGCCACCAATTCTGCTATCCTTTGTCTTTCTATGTTGTACGAGTCTACTAGAAAGGACCGGATATCTGCTTCTGGAGGAAGAAGTATTGAGTCTTCCCTCGGGCCAGAAACATCAGGTGCGACGATGACGACGGCCTGGAATTCTTTCTCCAGTACGTACCGATATTGTGGTATAGAAATAAGTTCCAAGATTAAGAGCATTCCGTTGATTGGCCCGAGAAGTATTCGAGCTAATTCAGAGGCCCGAAATCGGCCTCCAGGCGCCTCATCTACAAGTACGCTCAAATGAGAAAACATTTAGATGTAAGAGTGAATGTCATACATACCACGATTAAAAGTTGCTTGTAGGTCAAACAGCCACTTATGTTGCCATACAATGTCACGCTCTAGTGTGTTCTTATGGCGACTATGTAGAACGCTGTACTGTTCATAGATTTGCAGTACTTCCTCGCTCGGAGGATACGACGACTCAGTGGTACTCTGCAGCAAAGTCGTTGACCGGACAAGCTCACAAAGTACCTCGAGACTATCTCTCCGCTCCTTTGAGACAGGTGGATCACACCCGTCAACATAGGCAATAAAATCATTCAGCTGATTCTGATACTTAAGTACCGCGTCCGTAATTCGTTGAGCCTGACCATTGAACAAAGCAAACGCAAAATTTTTGGCTTCGCCTCGTGTAACATCAGGCTCTCCGGAATGGATATATTCGCAAGCGAGATCACGGAGTGCGCCCCAGATAGCATGGAGGCGTACATTCAAGCCAGCATCAAAGTCAGAGCGATTTGTGGCTACATGGATGTATGTCTTGCTGGCTGACACGGAGACAGAGACGGCGTATGATGTGTCAGCTGTGGCGCTAGTAGGCAAAAATGTGGCGAGAGTATCCAATGCACAAGCCAGTTTCTGTTCAAGGACAAGTTCCGCAATTGGTTTTTCAGTTGCCTCCTTGGTTCTACGGGTAAGAACAGCAAAAGGGTGCTTCGTCAAAGTCTTCTTTTCATACAATGCGTGTAAGAGCGTCAGCGCCTGTGGCAATGTGATCCCCATGGAATTTGAGGGCATCAGAAGCTGTGAATCTGGAGAAGAGAGAGAGCCGTGCGCGTGAACACCAACGTGGCGTAGGTAATCGATCAAGCGGCAAATTCCGCTGCCGCCGGCGGCAGACCTACAACACACAGCTTGGACCATCTCCGGGCCGAACTTGCCGGACTCCACCTCCTCGCTTCTTATATTATTTCAATAGAAATAATTTCTTCAGAGTATTCACGCTCGCTGAACCAGTTTGGAATTGTCGTTAAGCCACTAATTATAAGTAGAGTATTCGGCTCATGGCATCGAACGGGCACTGCAGTGGCTTGATGAGATGTATAGAAACAATTGAATTCCTTGCCGCAACAATTAGCCGGACTATACGCTCGGTAAGCCTAGAGAAAGCAATGGATCGTTCAAGATCAAGCGCATCGCTAACCCAGTTTGCTGAGTCCCATGGCAAGTCCAAGTCGAGAGAGTAGTTGCCATTATCAGTAGCGACATTGGGCGTAAGGGTCTCTGCTTAAGAGTCACTAGCGCCTTTTGACGAGCCGCAGTATAACCTTCAATTTCTTTCGCTTCGAGACAGCACTGTATGAATTGTGCGCGTTAGGAAAGCTCCATTCTGAATAGCGAAAATACAAATAATACAAACACTATTTCGAGAGTTTTCATTTCTTCAACTTGGATCAGTAACGGTATGTTATACATACCATTGTGATGGGTCAATTGCCTGCGTCGACCCTCAAGTGAACAGACAGATAGATTGCCGTGATGATTGTCAGGCTCAAGGGAAAGTCAACCCAAAAGTAGACGGCCCAAGTATGTACTATAGGCAAATACCAACAGGGGCTCGTAAGGAAGAAGAATTGCATCAACTTGAATAGAATTCGGTACATCACACAAGGCAGTACATACAAGCAAGGTTTCTCCGAGAAGCCATATACCCGCATGCACTGCCGTTCGAGACTAGGCCACAACAGAGAGGGTGAGAAGCACTACTAGCAGAGTTAAAATCTAGCAGCCTGAGAGTCGCGGTGAGTTCGAGGCCTACTTCGGAGCTTTGGTACACCTACTAACATAGTATCCGAAGTAACAAGTCTGTCAAGATCGAGCACTAGAATGATTTGTCTGCCAGGCTGCTTGAGATGAATGTGATGTGCCAAAACTCGTATCGACGGACTCCGGAGTCCTGCTGTGCGAGTATACGTTCATCAGCTTTATACTGAAAGTGGTTACCCGGTATTTGCTTTCGAAGTTTTGATTAGCTTCCCTGCAATTATGTGTGCAGTTTTATAAAGGTTCCGCATGAGTGGGAAACATGGCTGTAGACGGAATAAAACCAATCCATTGTTGAGCCACTCTCCTGCCTCTTCACAGCTGCCCATCGCAATTGGAACAAAGGAAGGCACGTACGAGTGCCTAAACCATATGTGATTCCGTCTCGCAATGTATCGGCGAAGCAGGCGCATGGAAAGAATGCACTAAAGAAGAACAAAAGCAAAGAAGAGCGTTAGAAAGCTAAGACCAATACCGAGTCTTCAAATCAAGAAGGGGCCTCCGTTTGCGATACGTACGCGGCTGGATCTTGACCGAAATTAGACTGACGGTGTGTAAGAATATCAACAAGGTGCCAATTCAGTAATCCTGCAAACGGAAGGAGATATTTGGAATCTGGAAATCTATTACTTACAGATTGCATCAGACCCCAGGACAACATCAACAAATGTGTAGCATTCATTAATAAAAACGGTGTACCCATAGGGCGCTGAGGTGGTCTTTTGCTACCCGCTTTTCGACGCCTTTCATGGAACCGTCGTTTCCCTTCGTTTATGGAAGTAACACATCTTCTTTGCCGCAGTCCGTGACCTCTTTGCCCGCATACACTCGTCGACAGTCACCTCCACCTCAACGTCTGCGAACAGAGCATGTCTTCGAGCGCACGAGCTCTACAAACAAAAAAGCCAAGCCTTGGGCGACTTTGAGAGTTTTCAGCAATGCCAAAACGGAAAAATCGCTACCGACCTTTTTAGAAGGCGATAAAATCGCTGGATCGGTATCCTTGGACCTTGGTGGAAGTGGCGACCATATTTCTTGCGTCAAAGTGATGGTGAGAGGTACCCATTGACCTCGCGTACTGGTCCTGACAGGAAACATTCTTAGGTGCGAGGCGAGATTGCCACGGGGATTGATGCAGTGGATCAGGTAATTTTCTTGGTACGTTCAAACTTGTTTTCGATTACTTGCTTTCTGACCGGTTTTCTGTAGGAAACCTCCACTACATTATGGACCAAGGATATGGATGATGAACACCGAGATACCTCTCAAAGCCGACGCTTTTCAAGAACTAGCAGCAAGCTTTGCGGGGAACACAACTGGCCATTCTCTCTCACCCTACCTCGGGAGGTGGTCTCTTCGTCTTCCCCTGAAGGGAACGATGTTCACTCTTATCCTCTTCCACATTCCTTCATGGAGCGCAAGAGTCGTGCTGCCATTATCTATCATTTAATTGTTCATATTTCCCGGAGCAAGCTCCGTAATGATGATACGTGAGCACTCCGAGCTAGGTTCATGAATATCCAAACCGGTTCTAACGTGCCGCAGTCTCCAGACAGTAATCATATATATACCAGCCACGAGGCCAGACTCCCCCTCTCCTCTCCGACGGCTCGCGTACCAAGAAAATAGCCCTCTCATGGGCCCCCAGATAGATCCTGAAGGCTGGTATACGCTACCACCTGCGAAGGTTTATGCAAAAATTTTCGACAGCCGATCCGTCGAAGTTACTTGCCGAGTAGGAATCTTTCTTTGCTTTTGTAAATTTTTGTGTTCACGTTATGTATTGTACAGTTGTCCCTTGCGAAACCGGTATGATCATACTTCACCTCCCAAACGATGTACAAACTGATTTTCATCTGGCTCTAGTTATGCTACACTCGTGGCTCTGTGATACCTCTCTACCTTACACTCACCTCTACGGACGTACAGGCCTTAGACTTGTTGCTATCGTCCCACCAAGCCATTACTATCCACTTGCGCCGCAAAGTAACTTTCCATCAAGCACGCTCTCGCGCTGAGATAAATGCTCCCTGGTTAACATACGAGCGAGGGGATCCTGATGACGATGTAGGAACGGCAGTATGGTGGTCTCCTCCAGATGCCAATGACCAAAACAACAATGCTACCAACGCTGGCAGCGATGATCAATCTGCAAGTAAAAGATTGATGCGACGGCTTGAGGGCGAGATCCTCCCACCAAGTAGTCTGAAACCCACTTGTATGATCTCACACTTCAGCATTCAGGTAAGTTTGATGGATATTTTCATCTGGATCATGTCTCTCATTTGTTCATCAGTATACTGTCGTACTTCTTCCCTTCCGTGCTGCTGGCTTTGTCGCTTCATCCGCCGCGGACAGGTTTAATAATGGTCCCATCCTTGAACAACCCATCGAAATAGCTACAATGTATCCAAAAGGTCCAAGACCCATCGCACACTCCCCGCCGGAATATCGACCACGGACCTCTCGACCACAGACTTCCAACGTTTAATATTTTAATCTTTGCCTTCGAAAGCTCAGGGGCGATTTAGACAATTTCTATGTCAGTCTTGGCGACTTCTGCCTTCTTTTACCTTATCGACTATCATGTCGTCTTCCATCTTCCATGGACCTGTCAAGCATGTATCCGTTGCCATCCTTATGCCAGGCTATCCATGCTTTCGTCACCTGTACCTTTGGATTCCTTCTCTGCTGTCACCACCTCTTACCTATATGTATCCACTAGTAGTACTCCGTAGTAGCATGTATAGTAACTCAAAGTACTCTCTGCAGACGCGGCTATAACTTATTGTGCTCAAAGGCTTCGAATGCGAGAAGAAAGTATCTCACTGAATAGTGATGAATTCGTAAATGATACAGCTAATATGTACAGTATAAGTCTACTCTATTATATGAGGCCCTTGTGCCAGAATAGAGTCACGGACATCAATTCAGCCTCTCGACAAGGACAAAAATCACCCATCCTCTCTGGTCTACCTCTACCCAGGGAAAGAACTATACTCCCAGCTATAGCATTCCTGCAAGGCAGAGAAACAATTAAGAGATTTCTCCGTATAGCCGACAACCAACTCACCACACAGTCCTCTTCAAAGATAGCTTCTGGAACCTCCCTGCCAATCTCGACACTCGGTGGCCAATCATCGGAAAGCAATTTCTCAATGACTGCGACGATGCCGTGGGTGCGAATGTCGACGGCCCAAGAAGAGTTTGAAACAGTGTCGTAGATGATTGACTTTCCCAGATGACAGCTGCGTTGACGTTGAGAGAATAAGAATCAATCTCCATCGGGAATGAACATAGATAGCGCAGTCGGTCACGAACCGTGATTCCATGGCATAGCCAGCAAGGGCACACGATGACAGTACCCCGTTACAGGTACCCATTGCTATAGGGTCCGCAGTGTGGTATACGTGAGTGATATGCTGAGTTGAAGGCTGACATGACATTGTTATAGATCATGAGTCCAAGCAAGCGAATCAATTAGATGGATGTCACCTACCGGGGAGGGAAGATGAAGACGACCAGCAGCCATTTTTTCCCCGGGAGCTTCGAAAGTGACAACAGGTGTACCAAAAGTTACACCGACTAAAGAAGCTAGCGCCCCTCCGAGGGAATGGCCAATAATCCAGATGTTCGACTCGGGATACATATACGTCAGATTATTATAGAGGTTCTGCAAAGACTATGAGCAGCTTGGACTAGACTGACTAGAACGAGACGGAACGAACTATGCCGATAGGATAAAATAAGCTTTCTTCAATCAAGGCTTGCTCTACGCAATCCTGATCACATTTCCAACCACCGCGATAGCACCCGCAAACGGTCGACCATGTCCAGTCTACACGCGCACAGCAGCAACTGAATAGCAARTTATCATTCAGCTTGTCCTTCTTAGATGTCGGTCCYCCTCCTCCTAGCACACCCGCGGATGTACCCTTGATGGAAACTACAACAGTCGAATTATCGGGAGTTGCGAACACTTGTCCACGGAACCCATCTGAATCAGGTTCCCATCCAAACGGATAACTCTACATATGATAAAGAATGGGTTTGAAGCTACCACAGCACAGCAACCGCACTCACCCTATTCCATCCCTCACCGATGTCATACCAAGCCGGGTCTCCAGGCTTGACATACGCATTATTTGCCATCATTGCAAGAGTCAGAAGTGTCTCTCTTCTCTCTACATCCGGCCCCGGAATCTCATCTTCATCCCAGGGTAGGTCTTGACTCTGGCCAAACTCTATGGACCGAAAACGGGCCTGAGAGAAAGACTCAAAATCGGGTGGTCGAAAAGAGGATATCTGACGTGTTCCAACGTTAAAGGTCGTGTTCGTAAATCTCTCATTATCACCAGTCGTTCTAGGACCTCTCGATAGCGAAGCATAGTCCGAAAAGACAACGTGAGCGGATGGAGAAACGGCATGTTGATGTCGTAGTTCAAATCGTAACGAGGTTGGGGTAGGGGGGGATGTCTGAGCAGGTTGTTTAGCGGCAGATAAGAAGTCGAGAAATGAGACGAGAACACTCGTCAAAGCTGTTGGTAACATTAAGCATAACAGTTTCCACAGCCTCGCAGGAGGTAGTTCGCGTTGAAGAGGAATCTCATGCTTGATTTGGACAGTCTCCCGTGCCGGGCCGTTGCACTGTGTAGCAACGGTACTGGCTGAGGCTTGAGCGTCAAACAAGACCAAGAAAAGCAAATAGTGTATTTAACTTTCTATACTGGAGTGGTAATGAGCTATAATGCTGTAAGTGATGTGTCTACGACCTGATGAGCAAGAATCCATGCGTTCAAAATGAAGGAGTTGAAAATCAGGAGAAGGATAAAATAAAAATTATAGTACAATCTGGATCATGAAAAGATCTGGGGAAGGTATCAAAAGCAGTCGTAGAGTATATGCTACAAGAATGTCTCAAGCTTGAGACGTGATGTCGAGAGCATCCATCGCAAGACCAAGAGGATCTGCGTTGGAGTTCATCAAAGCCTGCTCACCAACACCTGTATAGGAAGAGAAGAAAACTTCGGGACTGGTGCAAGCGGCGACAGCCCGACGCATGTGAGTGTTTAGGAAAGAAAGGCCAACTTGATAAGCAGCTACAAGAAGAGAATCAGCGCACAAGTTCCGAAATCCAATATAACGTTCGAAACGCACCATTCATCCAGCCGAAACCTTCACGAGGAACCATCTTGAAGTCAATGCCTTGATTTCCGTATTCCGCATCCACCAGGTGGGAAAGTTTGACAGCATCGAACTAAATGCACTACTTAGCTGATAACGCACACCGTGAGCAATTCATGAAGACTGACCTTTTCTGGAACAACTCCATTGAAGTCAACGAATGCTGTCGTCATCCTGTCAAATGTTATTGAGAAATAGAATAGGGTGAAATATCAAGTCAACGTACATATAGAGGAACCTGTAGGCAAGTCGTTGAGCATCCTCAAGATACCCATAACGCTCGAGCCCGACCCAGGCCATGATTTGGTGAGGAGGCCTAAAGACACCGGTGAGTAAAACAATCATTACCGCATCATTAAGGAATGCCTCACCATGCATATCTGCAAGAGAACAACAAATAGAGATTAGTTCTATGCCATACAATTGGCACAAAAAAAACATACGGATAGTCCCATTGCCGATTGGGCCTATCAAGAGAAATCTTCCCGCGAGATTCCTCCGTCCCAGAAACAAGGCCACCCAGAACTTCGAACTTCTTCAACGATTCCGTGCTACGACAAATGAACAAGGACATCAGAACCGGCAAAATAACCTCTGCATGGGAGATCAAATCCCAGCGATAATAAGAAGCAGTAACATACACAAGCTTCCAGGCTTGATCTTCACTTGCACACCCGGCCCAAAGCGCCCAGAGCGCCGTCACACTTTCGTACAAAATCTGCTGCTCTTTCACGGTATCGTAATCAAAGTAGAGACCCTTGCTCTCGTTCCATAAATACTTATCAATCATCTGTTGCCTGTACTCAGCCCTCGCAAACCACTCGTTACTCGTCTGTGCCCTGCTCTTCGAACGCTCCCAGCGAGGTTTGGCGTAATTTTCTGGGGTAGGAGGGAAGGGAGCCAGAGGGAAGTCCTCCTCCAGGTCCAACTCGTCATCGAACACCTCCCGAATGGCAGTTCCGATATCGATCTCGTATTTGTAAAGCAARGCCTGGAGATCGATAGTCGCGAGATTGGCACATCGCTTCTCGAAGCGATACGTCGTGTCATGCCCTGACTCACGGACGGCTCGGTCGTGAAGGAAGTACTCATCAAGCTCAGGCTCTTTCAACACGCCATTGTTGTATTTCTCGCTAAACTCGAGAACAGACAGACCGTGCTTGGCGGCATAAGGCTCGAGAATGTGGGTAAAGTGTGTAGCTTCCGTCTCGGGAGGAATACCCAAACCGTCAGGCCGGTAACGGGAGAGGCCTGTCTTGGGGTCAATACGAGGCTGTGCGACCCAGACGGTGTGATATTCCTTAATCGCCGCCTGAATAGCGCGCTTCAACCAAGCGCGATTTTCATCGACATCAGAACGGTCAAGCTGGTTGTAGATCTGGAGAGCCATGTCGGTAAGGAAGGGAGGTTGGGTTCGGCAGAGGTAGTAACTTCGACTACCATTGAGAATCTTCCCGTAGTGTTTAATTTCGAAAATGAAGTGATCGACCATGCCTTTGGCCATGTTGACCTGACCGTCGACGAGGAGACCCAAGGAAATGAAGTATGAATCCCAATTGTAAAGCTGCAGCACAACACTAATAAGATTGATGGAACGAGGGTAGTAGAAAATGACAAACCTCGTTGAACCTAGCACCTGGGACGATGAAAGGAATCCCCTTCAAAGTCTTTCCACCTTTTCCGTCGTCGGCTTCATTCATGGCTAACGCCAAGATACCAGGCTTATTGTTTAGACTCTTGACAAACATGGGATCATCCGGTTTTTCAGGCAGCACCTGAACATCGAGGTTCATATGAGGCTTCTCTTTCGCAACTCGTCTATAGTACTCGGCCATAGCAGGCTCTCCGTAAGGCACATAAATTCTGGGATTAACACGTCCAGTCCGATTCTTGGGGTCAGCAGTAATGATCTCCAGCCCGTCGCCGTCGATACGACGTGTCAACGAATGCCAGAAGGAGTTCTTGATCATGCGGGACAAACGGTCGACTGGGTTCTCTGTGAGACGAGCCTCGTCCAGAACAATGCGCTTTCGACCGTGATCGCGCGCAAGAGCCAGCTCTTGCAGGAGATTAGACAGCATGTACGTTCCCTTTCGTTCGTTGAGAGTAAGTATACACAGCTCAATGTGAAATGGCAAAAGACAACGTACTCGGATGTCGAACGTTTTGAAACCATTGCTAGTAGCAGTTCCCAAAGCCATCATCTTGGGTCCAGCGTCTGTAACGCTGATTTGGAAATCCCCATCCGTGTCTTCCTGCTCGAGCACAACTCGAATAGTCTCTTCTACGTCTATAAGAAAACGGCGGGGTGCAGTGCTTTTCTCGTCGTGTGATAGTCTACGAGCCCTGGAATGTATGCTGTCGTCGAATGCTGGAGCACGCTTCGGATTATATCCTTGGATATGTGACTACAACAAGTGTTGGGTTTGAGTAATAAGAAAGCACCAGCAAGAAAGAACACGTACATAGCTGTAAGTACGAGCTCGAGAAAACGTCTCATTCTTGCCGTAATAATCTGCAGCCTCTTTCACAACTTTGTTGCCTGAGGCAACAAGGTCGTGGTCGTGTTCATCGGCGAACGCGACACCAGTCGGATGTGTTAACGCGGGAGCCATTATAATAGATTTAGGTGAAGAGAGAAAGATAGAAGCAATGAAGTAGGGGTAAGAGTGAAAATGCGGGGTAAAAATGAATTAAGGAGTGAAGTAAGCTTGACACTGGTTCGGTTGCTTTGTGAGGCGGTCCGTGAGAATTTATATTCGTTTCTTCGCTGTCTTCAACGACGAGGACGATGATTATATGGTCGTCTATCGAGCTATCCGCGGTCTTCGTGAAACCGTCTAGAGTCTATGATGTCTAAGTGGAAACAATGAAGTCTTCATACCGCCCACTTCGGAATTTATATACACCCACCTTATTATATCCGTCTCTGTCCCCTGGCCCTATCTCGGACTATGTGCTTCTGTTCTATCGTCTTCTAGATATAGCTCGTCTGTCGCCGTGGAACGTGTGTAATCAACAAACGAGAAGTAAAGGGAACTCTCCATTTTACGCTTCCGGCTGCTTTTTATACTCTCACAGAGCAGGAAACATCTCGTCATCACACCAATAGGTGCACTTTACACGGTATGCCCCAATGAAAATTTACTGCACGGTCCTGAAAAGCCGGCTTCCAATCTTTCTCATCTTCATAAAACCCACGACGAGTATGGACACAGGCCCCACACCTCCACATATCTAGGCAGGCTGCCTTGAAAATTCTTTGCATCTCGACGGCAGCGTTCAAGCCGTCTATCCTCCCCGACGTTCGAACCGCTGATTGTTCGATCGTACCTCGGCCAGGTACGTATCTCTGGCGCGGAGCTTGAGGTGCCAGCAATGCAAATCCCCGTGTAAAACCCAGAGAATCAGGAATCCATCCCCAAGTTTTAGGTTAGTTTGGCGCTGTTCTGGGCGGCTGCGACAATTTAGATATTCACATCTGAATCGCGGACGTAAAACTCCCATAAAGAACATCCGTTTCCGGCCTATGTCCTGCATAAAAACCTGTATCCCTTCGGGGATATATATCCTTGCACTTTTCACGTTGCACGTCTCGACTCCCACTCGTACAGGTACACCCCTGAGCATGTACACACCTTCCTTTATACATCCGCAATCTTCATACTGGCATCCCCCGTATACGCACTGGCCATATGCCCACTTGTCTCAAACGCCTTTCTTTCCCCCTCAGCCTTAATAAACGCCTCGCACTCGATCCTACTCTTATCTACATCCACCATCCAGAGGAATATTGTGCTGAAAACGCCCCTGCACAATCAGGAAATGTGTTAGCCGATATGAGTCTGAAGCGTGAAGATTGGAATGCGTAACGTACAAGGCGAACAGAAAAGCGAACGGCATGTTGTCATTATTATTCGCATCCGTAATAATAGCGGAGGATACGAATGGCCCTATGAACGCAGAAGTTTTTCCAACCTTTCATCATGAATAATATCATATCGTATCATGAATGAAGAGATGAAATTAAAGCCACAGGTCAGACGTTAATACTCCAACGGAGAATCATGAGAGGAGCGATGTACTAACCACAGAGAACAACGCGAAGAAAAGGAACCTGCGTAAAAGATTCAATTCATTTTAGATATCACATCGTCAATAGTCATATATGCGAAACCCCGCTTACATTTGAGGCAGAGGTGAAACTTCGCTGATCATCGTTTGACTATACGCGTACCACGGGCAGACCATGACACCATAAAATGCTTGGTAGGCCCTACAATAAGAGACCGTCACACAGGCTCGGGAAAGTGCCAAGGGAAACACTTTACCATATTTCCCAGACATGCTTAAACCCGAACTTATCCGTATGTACACCGATGAGGCCCCAGATAGTGAGGACCTACAATAACGGTGATCTCTGTTAGATGACAAAGACCAAGCAGAAAGGGAAGACGTACGATAATCCAAAGCACATTGAACATCAACATCTAAACGTAAAAACTCAGATCGACAGGTAGCCCACGGAGCTGAACGAAAACCACTACTTACTGCTTTGGTACTGATTTTATACCGTTTCTGTACAACCCAGAAAAGGCTGGGAAGAAAGATAGCTTCAGAGTAGGTTCATCGGAAAAGAAGAGCGAGTATGATTTACTAGATCCCGACTGCTTGAGCAACTATGCCCACGATAAGCAATAGAGTGAGTTGGAGTGTCGAGTATGACACAATGCTGGAGGAGAGAATAAGCCTGTAGTTAGTTTTGAACGAGGATACGACATACCTGTTTTGCAAGGTAGCAACGACAGTGCTGCGCTCGGAAGTCAGATAAACGTCAACCAGTACAACGAGTGACTCTACACGGTGGTATTCAATACATCTCCCCTATTTCATGAGTGGGAGTGAGTTCCTACTAGGATCTGGAATAGTATGGATACTCACATAAGGAAATAAAAGATAAGATACAAAAACGTCTGCTTCAATCTCAAACACTCCCTCAGCGCGACGTAGGTCTGCTGAAACCCGATCGTGAGCAGATTCGTACCAGGGGGCATCTTCAATCCGGGCCTGCGTTTCTCGAGGAAAAACCAGGGCAAAGCGCAAAGCACTACATTAGTACCCCTTATCACTTGACAAAAACCAGTGGAAGAGATCCGAGGACGACGTACACCACACCCCACCCGCAAAAGCAATCAACACGCTAAAAGCCTTCGTATTATTTTCCACGCTTTCGTCCGATTTGAGTCCCTTGAGAATCCCAACCATAATCGCCAGTATGACCACGGAGCCTACGGAGCATATCGTGAAGGATATGTTGGATATACGGTTTCGAGAAAGGGACGTAAATTGAACGTGTTTCTCCAATCTATTCGATTTTTCCGAATCAAGTAAGGTACGAGGAGGGAAAAGTAGATCATTTACGCCTTTTTGCCTTCTTTGACTTCTTCCAGAGATGCTTTCACTTCAGGAAGATCTCGAGCGAGACCAGGGAATGCAGCTGTCCAGAATGTGAGGGAGCACTATAATGTAATAGGATTCAGTCGCGCCGTGAAGAGCTGAGAAGATAAGAATCGATCTCAGACCTGATAGGCAATTACTTTGGCAGACATTCATTCAAAAAGTGGTTCGTGGAAGCGTTGACAATGACTTACATCCCAGAATATATAACACGATACCAGCTCGCCACTGTGAAGGGTCTTCCACGCCCAACCAGGCAAACGACACAGCAACAGCCAGGAGTGTGAAGAAAATCGTGATATTGGGTCTAAAATCCATGCTAAACACCGATAAAGCAGCCTATGAGACAAGAAAATGCGAAACCTCCAACGTCCATAATCAGCCCAGGCGCCAATAACGAGCATTAACACCGCTTGGATAGCAAAACTAATTCCATTGGTTAGCAGTACGATAGAGTTGACTGTATGACGCGCCCCAATCAGTAAGAAATTAACATCTGTAGCGGTTTACACGCTCACCATCTCGAACTTCGCCAAGATACGGTAAAACACAATCTCCATCCCCACACGGAGTAGTGAATGGAGGTTGACTGGGGTCATACCCCGCCAAAAAGAGTAGATTTTGAAACTGAGAAGGACCAAAGTTGAACCCAGAGAGACCGTTGTTTCCGACGTAGTACAGATAATAAGACCAGAGTTCTAAACGCGTCGTGGTCCACTTTGACTCCGAGTCTTGAAGTTCATTCTCATCGACCAAGTCTAAAGCAGGAACATCCGCCACTTCTTCAATATCTGTCTTCACGTCGGGGTCGGGCATGATGGTCCTGTGGAGAGAGGCAGACCTCTAATTTTATTTAAAGGGAGCGATAAGCTGCATCACCAGGTCGTTTTTGAATTAGAAAATCGTCAGTCTGATGTGGAAGTAACGTTAACCGGTTATACCATTTCTGGAATTTCGCTGACCTCTCCTTCTCTCCTTTACTACCAATGGCCAAAAAGTCGAATAACGATGTCCCAAATCCTAACAGCGTCTCTAACAGAGACATCCTTCAACGACTAAACTTTCTTTACCAAGCCAGTGTGTATCTGAACAACATTGCTCCTCCATCAAACTCGAAACCCAAAGGAAATAGGAGAACCCGGAGCTTGAGTGTATCTGATCTATCCAGAAGCTACATTGACACTATGAAAACTGTTGGGACGAGGACGACTGTGAAAATGTACGATCTTTTGGTTCCTCTTGGTCTTTTGACTTGGAAAGACTAAAAAAAATCGACCATTCTATGTAGGGACCCTTCTGTAAAACGAACTCTCTGTAAAGGATGTAACGTAGTACTACTACCTGGATCCACAGCATCAATCAGAGTCAAAAGTGAGCTTTTCTCTATAACCAATGAATGGCAGACTCATCTCGCCTCGTGATTTGCTGGGGTTTTCAGAATCACCATCCCATCGCCATGTAATATCCTACACATGCACAACATGCAATATGACCCGCCGAATACCAGCACCACCAACTCTCGATCATACCTCTTCAGAGCCCTTGACCCACCCTGAAGCTCAAGCGGAGGCTGAGCGCGAAGATCTCACTATGGACTCAGAATCTGGTGCTCTAGAAAGACCAGCATCCAAAGGTCATAGGCCAATGCAAAAGAGACTCAGACATACTCCACGGCCTCCACCTCTATTTGCTAGGGATGCTGGACATGTCGTGTTTTGTGGGAATGAACTTGCTCACAATCACTCTGAAGGGAGTGGAGTCTATGTAATCTGATCATGGAATTATGATATTGTCCCTGCGGCTGGCTAATACAATGCTCTAAACCAAACAGAAAGTCCTGGTGCCGTAAAATGTTACAGTCCATGAGTGATACAAGCTGGATGAAGTAGTCCACAATAGTCCATCAAGGTCTAAGTCCATTAACAGTGACACATCTCGCTTTCAAAAAAATCCGCTTGTTAAAATCATACCAGTGAAATTTGAGCCGCTAGAAGTAGGTTCCGTGGATTGATACTCTGGAGGAGTATACACTCTTGGACGAGGACCAGGAGGAAAGGCTGTCGCGATCTCCACTGGTTGCATCGCTAGCGGCTCTTTATCAACAGGTTCAAACGCGACAACGTCGAACTGGAACAGCACCACCGAATACTACAAAAAAAGGTACGAGTTGGCATAATTAGCTCCCTGTGAGTTCAATGAGAAGGAAGCGAGAAATAAGTGTACAGACCTCGATGCGAAAACGCGCCATGGCGGTAGTAGGCTTGAGATCCACTTGTAGATGAATCTCGCCGCTGAGTTCTCTTTTGAAGTTCTCCTTCTCCGGAGCACCTTCTGTATAGCGCCACCAGGTTGCCAACTCAGAGTGCTCAAACTCATCTTTCCACGAATAAGATTCTGCGGCTTTGTGTTCGTCCCCGTGATACCTATAATAACGGTGTTGAGAAACCCGAGATCTGCGAACAGGTAAATTTAGCTGACCTCACACATCGACGCAAACGGACGATGATGGCTCGCGGGGAAGAGAATAGTTCTAGGGCCTGTAGATCTGACGAATGGAGAGATAAGAAGACTGGGATGACGGAGCCTCTGGTGTAGCATAACTGGCACAGATATGAGAATATCATGATGTAGCATTCAATATATTACCCACAGGTTTTGCGACGGAGAGCTAAACATAAATACCATCAGTCAAAGAGGCTCTAGCTTAAATCCGATCGCGACACGTACGGTGCATCTAACATCCACAAGACGTTGATGAAACAGCTTCCCTTGTATGTCTATAGATTCTAACGTATGCCATCCTTCAGGATCAGCACCAGGTCCAAGAAGAACACTGTTCTCTTGATACGCGAGTTGTCGGAGGGGAGAAGGAGGATCCGGACGAGTTATAGGTATATACCCTATCGTAGCAAAAATTCTATCAAAAGCGCGAATCCATCAGCGTCTGTCTGCGGTTCCTTGAAAACAAGAACACAGCACCTGTGATCAGTCCTCAATACCTTCCTCGCAAACCTCGCAATCAACTCATACTGTACAGTTGCTCTCGCATGTCTAGGCATAAAGCTTTGCGGCAATCGATAAACCTCTACACGGGGCGAGTCTTTGGATCCCATAGTGAGCGCGACCTCCTTTGGGAATTCGATGGAGAAAGGCCATTCGTAGTCCCCTTGGAGTTTTCCGTTCCATTTCTGTCCAGAATTACCATTGGAAGTTGTATTTGTTGAAGGATCGCCTGCTGATGAAGACCAGAGAGTTTGATCGAGCTCTAGGAAAGTGTAGATATCTGCTGCATTGGCTCCTGCTATGATTTGGCCTCGTAACTACGCATACGATGGTGAACGAATGAGACCAAGTACACCGCAGGAATACCTGAAAGATGTATAGAAATACCTACCGATATAACAACAGACTGTATCGACTCTGCACTCTCCAAACTCAGCCTTACGATTCCACCAACTTTCGATCCTTCAAGAAACGTCGGCAAATGTCTCGACAAAGCAGGATCACCATGAACTGTCAACGACGCCGTAGATTTCTTCCCCTTTAGCGATAAATCGTAGGTGAAGTCTTTTGGCCCTGAACCATCGCTTGTGGAAGAAGTCAGGTTAAGAGATGTGACGGGTACGATGCGGCCTCCTGCGCCTGAGGTATAGGCTGGGAGTTCGGAGTCGTCGAGGGGGTTGGAAGTGTCTGTGGGGTCGTAGACGGGAGGTAGAGGTTCAGGCATGCTAGGGACAGGAATGAGTTACTAAGATGACGGTGAAGGCTTAAGAATGACATTTTTGCATGGATAACCTGAGGTATTCAGTGTCTGCTCCAGGTCTGCTCAGTGTCCGTGCGGTCACGGCAAGCTCAGTGTCAAACTAGAAGCCCGTCATGTCCGTCAACATCAGGCACCGCGTAGCGGCATGCTCATCGACCTTGGTCCTTCACCACCACCAAATGAAACATTATGCAGGAAATAGCAATGTCTTTTCTAATGCTCTTGATTCTGGTTACGCATTTACGTTGTGCAATCCAACGAAGCCGCAATGCAATAGACGATTGAAGACCAAGACGATGTAAAATTTTCTCTTTTTCCAAAGATTTATCTGCACAGTACGTATTCTTTAATCTCCGTCATGGCATATATGTAAGCCTCAGCGAACCTCTTCCTAGCTTAGCCTGTCTTACGGAGGACCTCTCACGCTTTCCAACTGTCACCGTTGCCTACAACGTCGGACAGTACTAATGATGTTCCTGAGTCCTATGTATGTCCAAGTCCAGGTCCTCGTTAAATCCAAGGCGTGACTGCACATTCCAGTTGCAAATCAGGCACTGCTCCAAAGAAAATTTAGAAAAACATAGCGCAGTTATCGCAAGTGCGTTTGCACCGTATCAGCGCGCAGAAACCCGTGGGTAGAGACATCCCGCTCTGGTGTGTCCAAAGTGTGTCCACTGTCATGACATGTACCGGTACCGCTGTTCTCATCAAGGTTAGCATCAAGTCGAAATGATTATGAAGTGAGCTATCCGCTCACCAAGGTTCTCTGATACTAACATTTTCCAAGCTAGTCAGGTTCTGTGCCACATCTCGAAATTGCAGTGAAATTCCACCAATCAATCAAGTGCTGTAGAGGCACCTATGCCCTCACGTGCACTGGCCCAACGGTAGTCTGAACTCAGGTGGACTAATAATGACAGCGGGGAACTGATGTTTTTCAGCACTGCAATAACAAATCATGCAACCTTTCAGCATCTATCCTAGTCTTGTGTACTAGTGGCACAGCAACATACCAAATATCCCGTCAGGTATGCCGTTGAGGGCATACAATCATTCGATCGCATTCGAATACCTTCCGTCAACATCAACTCTCTGAATTCTAATCGCTCATATGTTTCGCCGGTTCTCTCTGTATAGTCCGGGAACTGAATAGGGAACTTTCGGTTCCCCGCTCCGACACTGCGGTGTTACCGGACTGAAAATAAACTTGACCTGTCGCCATCTGTCTGGTCGCCAGTGCCAGTTTGTTCCAATGATCGTGGTCAGTTTCAGCTTTCATGCCTATATCCCAAGATCATGCCGCGGAATAGCATACCATCAATGACTCGGTGCTGCTCCCTTTTATAAGCCCATCCTCAAGGCGTTTGTGCGTCAAATCCGCAAACCAACTTCTCCCCAAATGACTGTTGAAGTTCCTCCTCCCGTTTCTACAATTAGGAGATATCCCAGCTGGGATTCAGCTGAAGACTCCGACATCCTAGATGGGGCAGAACCTCCGTCCTACTCTCGCCGACCAACTGCAGGCTGCTCGACTGTCCTTGTCAATCGAAAATTTAGAGAGTTCAATTTTGAGCTCCCTAAGACAAAGGGACGTCCGGGGGCGTCGTTGATTGTTCATGGTGACGCGAGTCTGTCAAAGCAGCTGCCTTCGGTCATGGAAGGCGATAAGGTTACTGGATCGGTACAAATATCCTTGGATGGCTCCGAAGACATCCGAGCTATCACGGTCACGGTAAGGCTCATATTTCCACGTCCTTCATGTCAAAGTTAAGCTTAAACGCATCACAGGCCCGAGGTCGGGTACTGACAGGGCGCAATGCCGACTGTTTGTGCACATTTATGAACATCCCTGTCACCTTATGGTCCCCAGAAATGGGTCGACTGGAGGCATACAGAACGACTTCCCAAGATTCAACGGCAAGCGAGTACAAATGGCCTTTTAGCATCGCCCTCCCCAAAGAAGTCGTGCTATCCAGCGAGGGAGGAAAAAGTAAGGCCTTTCCACTCCCACATACGTTCATGGAGCCGCATACACCCGCACGCGTGTATTATGAGCTTGTCGTGCATATCAAGCAATCTAGGTGGAAGAGAAATCGCAAGTAAGACTCTAGCTCGGTCTGGCGTAAAGAACAGCGGATGCTGATACAACACCTGATCTCGTTTCTAGGTTGAGGACAACATTTGGTTACTTCCAGAGCAGCCAACCCTTTATTCGTCCTAGACAATCACCTCACAATACGGTTTCTACGGAGGAGGGATCAGGATCTGAAGATCCCGTATGGAAGTCCCTCAAGTCGGTGGAAATTGTCGGAACTATGTTCGGGCAGCGCGAGGTCAAATTATGCTGTACGCTATCTTTAAAGCACCCTGTAGGGCATTTCTCAGCTTGATACTTTACCTGGTAACTAAGAGTTTCTCATATTTCTTTAGCTTCGCTACACACGAGGATCCGCGATTCCTGTCCGTCTCGACATACAATGCGAAGATGCGCAGGCTCTCGATCTTCTCTCAACTCCAGAGGCAATTATGGTGAAGCTACAGCGTTGTATACGCTATAAGGATGTGCAAATGTGTGGTGGAAAGGCCTCGCGGTGGTCCTCCGTTTCTGATTTCGTAGGAACCGCGAGATGGACACCGAGTGAGGTGCCTTCTCCCGAGTTGAATCAGCGTTCACTTTTCGGGGAAATACGACTGAAGCGTCGGCTGAATCCCTCTTCGACTATTGCGAATATGGCGATCGAGGTAGGTTGTCATCATGTCGAGGAGGATGCACTATGTGAACTTACACTTCATCTAGTACATTGTGGCGCTATATCCTTTTCGTAGTCCTGGCTTTCACCCGAAATGGAATCATCAAACAGAACCTGTTTTGTCGGAAGTCGTTGAGATCAGGACTGACCTCTCGACCTGTCCTGAAATCGATGAAGTCGATGGCTCTTTTATTTAAAATTTAAGTATTATTTCTACTTATTCAAGGGATCTGATAGAATAAATCCTCCTCTACAAAAGTGACAGTAATTTACTACCTTCATACCCAGGCTACATAGCAGACTTACTTTAAGGACTTGCGCCTCTGGTCCAGTAGATAATTATACGATATATGTAATAGGCCATACTTACGTCTACCTTTATTGTTGAAAATTGACTGCTTTACAGCATTCTGACACGCTATTGTTGAATCGCTCACAAAAACGCAGACGTCGGCTTTTGTGGGCGGCTTAGTCATATCTGTCCTTGTTCTCTTCTAGGCAAGTAGAACTGTAGAAGGCCTTGCAAGCGTTCTTGATCAGCAGACAGAATACAATAAGCGAACAACTGGATTTAGCTATTCCGTCCAGAAACGGTGGTCCATTTGTATTCTTCTTGACGCAGAGCCGGGAAGATACAATGTATAAGTTGGACCCACAATGCGACCTGGTCATTATTCCCCTCCATGGACGTGCTGTCCCCACCTCCCTACCGGCGGCTCTCCAGACAAGGGCAGGCTTCCCAGTCTGGCTCTGAGCTTCCGAGATATACCCGGCGTAATACGCTAGCTCAGCCAGTAGCTGTCCGTCGAGAGGCTACCGAACATGTCTATCATATAATGGACGGGCGCAGGCCATGGCTTACACTTAAGCTTTACAGCAGCGCAAAATCTGCCAAGTCGCTTCCGACGTTCTTTGAGAAGGAGAATATCAACGCTACGCTCGAGCTTCACGCCGATAAGGGTGATTCATCTATACAGGCTATCACTGCAGTCGTACGTGAAAACTTGTAGCCTCTGCTTGTCAACTGCTTATCTCAAAGTACAGGTTACTGGTCGCATTATTACGGGCGCAAGATCAGACGAGACGATCACATTCCTTACTGTCACTCATCCAATCTGGTCCAAATCCCTGGATAGCCCCCGAACTCCTTCTCCTTCCGAGGGTGCCAGTGGTTCCAAGCTTTCTGGCGACTGCAGATGGTCTTTCTCGATTTCTCTTCCGAGGACGGTGGATTTGTCGAAATCGGGGTCTGAGCCTGAGTTATACCGTCTGCCAGAGACCTTTTTGGAGCGTCACTTGAGTGCGAGCATTCAGTACGATTTCGCAATACATGTTTTGAGAGGGAAGTTGCGAGCAGATAGCCAGTAAGTCTTTGAACGGCCTTTGGCGTTTAGAGTATCTGACTTTTCTTCTCTTTAGAATCAAAACGCCATTCGGTTATGTGCCATGTTCAAGGCCAGAGCAACCTACTATGATTCGACAGTTGGCGTATCAGCAGAATCTACCACTTCCTAGTCCTTTCACGGATCCTGAGGGATGGAAGGTTTCAATGCCTTTCGTTGCCAGAGGTTTACTATTTCAAGGCGAGATTCAGTGCCGTGTGAGTATCCTTTTGGCGCTATCAAGTATCTATGTATATTGACGTATGACTCGCTTTCCCTCAGTTCGCACTTGCAAAGCCGGTTAGTGCATATGAGCATCCTCTGTGATCGACGGAGAGCTAATTCATTTCTCTAGCTATGTTATACGAGAGGCTCTGTTCTCCCTTGTTTCTTGTCTCTATCCAGCAGAGATGCCCAGGCTTTAGACATGATAACATCTTCGCCTGCCATAGCGGTTTCCTTGCGAAGACGAGTGGGGTACTGTTGTTCCCCTGGCGTTGGAAAGAAGAACGTGGCATGGCAGGAATCTTTCCAGGACGTCGGTAATGCGGTCTGGTGGCCCTCTGCTACGACTGAGAGCGATCTTTGTAATCGCCATCTCGAGGGGGAGATCAGACTGCCGAAAGATCTCAAACCTACATCTGCAATGAGCCACTTCAGCATTTCAGTATGTTCCATTTCAGTTACAAAACGCGAAAAGTCCTGACGCCTTACCTTTTACATTAGTACTTTGTTGAAATGCAACCCTTCTCTATAGCTGGTTTTACCCCCGACAGCTCCACACCACTTCTTTCCGAGCCCGTGGAGATTGCTACTATGCACGCAAGAGGCGCGCGCCCCGTTGCGTATTCACCTCCAGCCTACGATCCGATATCACGAGAAAACGACGACTTCTATGCTACCTTGCGGTAGCTAGGCTACATGTTTCTTCTTTCATGATGCACGACGCACGATTCCATTTATACCCCACGCTGTACATGCTGGGATATGTAACAGCAGCACTGCCCACTTCACGAGTTCCCTCATTCTGTAGCACTATCGTTTCACCTATTCGGTTATCTTGTATCGATAATTTACTTACCTGATTTAATAGGATTGAATCCATGCAGCTTCCCGCAGATACACAAGGTCCTTCACTGTCTTCCTGCAAGTCTCATCATACATCCTAGAAACTCGTTCAAGGTAAAGATGATRATCGAGTCAAGAAGTCGWCACTTGTGGTTTTTCTGATACAACACCACACTTGTTCATACCTCGGTCTATGAAGTTCTACATATGAAAGTGTATGAACCATTGATGACCGTATGTATGTAGTCCTGTGTAGCAGTGTGTAGCCTGGGCTCTGGTGTGAAATGCAAAATATACCGCAAGCTTCGACCGGCGAACCGACACTTCTTCGACCGTGTGTACGCGAGATTCAGGTTCATATGTGATGCCAAGACTTTCACGGTGGTCAGGTAAAAGGTACCACTACTTGAACACCATCCTACCATTATAGCGACTCGGAGTCTTGAGCTCAGAGCTGTTTCGAGATGCTCCCTATATGCTCAATGGAAGCACCAAATGGATTCGCTCACTGACTCTTTTCAACCCAATGCAAGCTTGTCACACTGACGTCGATGGTGCCAGCGTCGATTCGAGTCTCCGACGAAGCTTAGACTAGCTTAGACTGAAGAGACAGAACAGGGAACGGCCAGCCCTGGCCACCTCTGGCCACCCACCATCTAATCTCCTTTCAGAATTGCTCGGATCAGGACTCCGAACTCGGAAGATTGGCCTGGGACCGCTACAGCCTATCACATCAGCTGCTTTAGCCTACCGGCAGGTAAAACTCGGGTTTATATACTTGAACCACCCCTCCGCCGGGGGCCGAACTGGGGCGCAGGAGGGCGCAAGATGAGCTTCAAGCTTCCAGTTCGCCACTGCCTGCAGGGATGTTCATTTGAACCCCTCATGGAACCTATGAGGTCAGACATGGAAAGTATGAAATGAATGTTCGTGTACCTTGTCCCTCAGTTTACTCGAGCCATCTCTGAATCGCTGCCTGAACAGAATTGGAGCTCATTTTACATATATTACCTCGTTCGAGGCCCTGAACGACTCGTTGCCTCCCGTTGCACTTTGTTGTTTACTTGACCCTCGTGACTGTGGATTGCATGTAACGAAGATGCCTCAAGGTCTCTCCAGTATGTATTTCCGCTGTCAGCACGAACACCACGAGCTTCTCTCCGAGAACCAAGCATGTGGGCATCTTGATCGTAGCATGTGCAACCTATAACGCAGTGAGAATAGACTTACTCGAATGACTCAATGCTAATGGGATACCAGGGAGCAACCCCTCACTACATAAATCGTGATTCGATATTTATAAGATGAAGATGTATTCCATAAAACGCGTAAACGCAGCTCGCGACCTCCACAACCACAAATGCGATGCAGAATCATGAACTCCCAGCTTATTCACAGCGAACGCGCACGGACACACCGAGAACATCGATAGGAACAGCACCCTCTTTCATTGAACCCTTCGAACACTCTTTTCCATTAGAACGAAATGGCCGTCGATGGATGACACTCTTCGTAAGGAGTCGCGCACGGAGTGCGGCTTCACCACCTATCTACCTGGAAGGCGACACTGTCGCAGGACGCGTCGAGCTCGATCTTGAGAGACCAGAAACCATCAAGGGTATAAGCATTACTGTAAGTCGAGAGAAATGCATTGTATGGCTTCGTCGCGTCTCACGAATCGTGCCTAGATTCAAGGAGGAACCACAGCAGTCGGGCAGGAAGAATTACTCTTCCTAGACATGACGCAGCCAATTTGGTCTCCAGATCCAAGAGAGGGCAAGTCCTCCGACAAGCTGAACGGCAAACATTCTTGGCCGTTTACCTTTGCGCTTCCGACTGAAGTAACGGTATTGTTGTCGAAGGGACGCAGTGGATCATTTAAACTTCCGCCAAATTTCTCCGAGCGCGCGAGTCCTTCATATATTGATTACAAGTTTATCGTGACGGTGAAGCGAGGAGCTTTTAAAGCTAACCAGACGTGAGTAAGCCTTCCGATAGTACTCCGTTCAATATCTCCTGAGAAATGTTTCGCCTTTCAAAAGTCTCTCGCCGTACTTTGCTTATGTGCCCTCTTCAAGCCCTCCGCGACCGTCGGCGCTACGTTCAATGGCATACAGAAACGGCAGCGAGATTCCTGGCCCAGACAGAGACCCTGAGGGATGGCAAGTAGTCGGACCGGCGAAGATCAAGGGGACGCTGTTCCAGGCAAAGACTGCTGAGGTAGATTGTACGGTGCGTAAACGCATGGCAGGAAATGTGATAGGCACCTATATGCTGATGGTCAACAAAACAGCTCGCTATCGCCAAACCGGTAGGTCATCGAGATGCAGATCCAAGCGCCTGACCAGACATCAATTATAGCTCTCTTACGCAGTGAAATCTCCGATACCGTTATTCCTAAGGCTGGTCAGCAACGATCAGCAAGCCCTGGATGTACTGGCGAGTCCGTCAGCCATCAGGTTGTGGCTCGTGAGGTCCTTGACTACTGGATCCGATGCCATTGATGAAGACGTGGTCAGAAGGAGTAACAATTGCTTTGTCGAGTCAGCAGGACAAGCCGTATTTTGGCCTGCGGGAGGAGATGCGAATTCGAGAACGCTACAAGGCGAGTTGGACGTAAAACAAGGTGTTAAACCTAGTTTTGTTTTCCCTCGCTTTACAGTCAGGGTCAGTGCAGTTCTTTTTAGCGGCTTCGTGCACGTTGCTGACGGACAAGGCAGTACACGCTGGATCTTCTAGCCTTCGAGGCACCGGGGTTCATAGCTTCACTTCCTGCTAATAACCCGGTCCTTCTATCGGAGAAGGTGACCATCGTTACGAGGCAAGCGGCCGGTGTGGTCCCGCGTTCATATGCCCCACCTGGTTATGAGCAACCGCAAGGGGGAGATTACAACAAGTCGATGGGACTTTTGGAAAATGGAAATCAGCGCTTCTACCACCACTTCCGATGAAATGCGAATATAGCTGCCACGCCGTTTCTCGACAATGCATGCACTTTCGTACACGGTATATTCAGAGTCAGGCTGCGAATATTTTCATGTTGTGATGTGCGAGCGGGACAGAAGGGAGCCTCATGGGTGATCATTATCATCTGCTTCCTCCATCATCATAAACAATAAAGTCTCAAAAGTATCATCGCCCTTGCAATGCATAGTTCCACGGGCCCCAACGCCTGCTAGCAGATCTTTATCGTCTGGAACAACCGTCCATCCGAACGACTCGGGGCGGCGATGAGCGACGAAAACGAACGTAGGACCCTCCAAAGCTTCACCAAAGCGCTTCCAAGAGGACCCTGCATCAAGATCTTTAACAAGAACAGGTTCGAATGAGAACCACAACCCGAAAGCGGACCAGAACGGCGTCTCCTTCGATAAACTCCGAATCTTGTAAGAGATAATGAGATCAGGTGGGGAGTTGCAATCAGCAAATGGAGGAGAGGAGATCTGGATTAGAGTTCGAAGCAGCGGTGATAAAAGCTCGGGAAAATAGACCTGGAGATAACGACATGATGAACAAAGTATTGCGCTAGAAGTGATTGAGTTGGAGAGCATACGAGATCACTACACAAAATATGTGTCAGTTGTCGGGGCGTTCTTGATGACTGTTTGAAGACACGGGAAGCTAGGCATGCAGCATGATCGCTGTTGCCCCATGATAACGGCTCAATGTTGACGACTTTATGGGATATGATATCGGGTTCACGTTCAAGATTCTTTTGAAGCAAAGGGCAAACCTGATTGTGCTTGAGAGTTAGAAGCTAGAAAAATGTATTTGAGATTATCTTACTTCTGGTAAATCGGTCAAAATGATTGTATCCTGGTGGGGCTTGAGAGATCGAGCGATGCTCAGGCCAACCATTCCAGATCCAGCACCAAGCTCAATCATGGTCAGTGCTTCGGTGGCGCATCCAACGCGACGGAAAGGTGGATCGAATACAATATTTGGAGGTGGATTTACGTATATACCCAAGACATACGCTGCTTCCCTATCCTTAGAGGCCCAGTATTAGGATATGAACTCTGGAGATAAGGTGACATTTTGCTCACCAGACTCTGCCTGCGATGCCGTATTTTTTGATATCTCTTAGTTGAGATTCATGTCCATAGCTATCTGTGGAGCCAACTCCACTAGAAAAAGAAGAGATAGATGGTTTAATATCGAGATTTTTTGGAAAATTTGGATTTGACATGAAGTTGAATGTGAAAGCGTTTATGTATTCATTCGGCAACTAGACGATGCCATTTGCCGGGTGTCTCTGTCTAAGCTGTCTATGGCCACTTCCACTTTGTTGCATTCTTGTCTCTTGTACATTCCCTAGTCATGCCCGTCCAGTCGAAGCCTGTAAAGTTGACGCCTCTTGGTGCAGCGCTCGCTGGCGCGCTTGGTGGCTGTTTCAGTACAGCGTGAGTACCGCCTTTGGTCATACTGTGGGGGTGTGGGGTGTAACTTATTGGCCGTTCTTAGCGTTGTCTATCCTCTAGATGTGTATGTAAATCTTGGAATTTCAAGCAAGAATTCCAGTTCACGATTTAATAGAGCCAAAACACGGATACAAGCCTTGCCCAAAGGCAAAGACAAGGGAGACCTTTCAATGTTCACCGTTCTTCTCCGGATACTTAAGAAGGAGGGACTCGGTGGTTTGTACGGGGGTTTTGGAGCAACAATGTTGAACACATTTTCCATGCGTATGTCTTGTATCTCATCAACTCGTATTTCTCTCCAATTCACGATTGACATCCGATAGAATATGCGTACTTCTTCTTCTACTCATTTGTACGGAACTCCTACATCTCCAGACTAACACGCAAGCTACCTCCGGGCGCCAAACTCCCACCTCTTTCGACACCCGCAGAGCTGCTTCTTGGTGCCCTCGCTGGGGCCCTTGCACAAATCTTTACCATCCCTGTGTCGGTGATTGCTACTCGCCAGCAAGTCGGTCGTGTCCAAAAGAAGAAGAAGGCAAGCTCGAGTTCTGATCCAGAAGCTGCCAATTCCACAAATGCTACGGAACCCGAACCTGAGGAAGAAGCTGAGGACAACTCTTTCTTGGCTGTTGCTCAAGAAATTATCGAAGAGGAAGGTGTTGGTGGGCTTTGGCTGGGTATCAAGCCTGGTTTGGTACTTACTGTCAACCCCGCTATAACGTATGGCGTGTATGAGAGAGTCAAAAGTATAATACTCTTAGCTAAACTTAAAGCGGGGTCGGACGACAGGATGTCGCCCGGTTTATCGTTTCTTGTTGGGGCTTTGAGCAAGACGCTGGCTACTATCGTTGGTTTTCACTGTCTCTGGACTGAAAGTAGGCTGGATGCTAAATTCTGACTTCCTACAGGTAACCTATCCTTACATTATGGCTAAAGTCCGTATTCAAGCGAGAAGTGCTGATACAGAAGACGCTATCGAGCATCATACTGCTGCCCCTAAACCACACAGCTACCACCATTCAAAGTCTAAACATCCCGGGGCACTGGACGTTCTTCGTAGAGTCTTGAAGCGAGAGGGATTCATTGGGTGGTACCAGGTTCGTTTTCTCTTGTCCTTAGATGTATTCAGGAAGTGATTACTCATTTCTATTAATGCTGTCAATAGGGAATGCAAGCACAGATTATTAAGGCGGTGCTTTCGCAAGCTTTGCTCTTCATGTCCAAGGAACAGTTTGAACAGTGGACGTTGGCGATTATGGTTGTGATCGCGCGTTTGGTGTAGATTAGCAGGATTAACTCTTGGTTCTTTTCACAATAGCCTCTGTAGCGGGCCACCCGTATAGATTGTGAATGGCGCTAGTGAAGTAGCCAGAGCAATAGACAAATGAGGTATGAGAATAAGTAGGAATTGAAAAGTTTCGAGAGAGGAAGCCAGTAAAACTGCCCGCACTAGCAATGGATCCAACAGCTTGTCAATGTGCTCTTTAAGCTGATAGAATTATAATACTGTAGGCTTTGACCCATTCGAGAATCTTGTGGCGACTCTGGAGCTCTCTGGTCCGACACTGCTTCCGCTCTTGCTTGCTGCGCTGCTAACCTTTGCCTAGCCTAGGAGCTCCTAGGGGTGACGGTACATATCAACTCCCGGGGTATTCAGAAAGATTTAGAACCACCTTTGGGAGAGATTACGCAATTTCAGGCAAGCATGAGGAGGATGGATGCAATCATACATACTACGATCAGGGACTCTCAATTTCGGATATGCCAATGTCGTTGCCACTGACAGCCACTGACTCGTTAATAATAGTACTTGCCAGGTGCTTGCCCTTGTAACTTTCATGCTATCGGATATACACCATTCGATTCTTCATATTTTCAGCTTTTACGCCTGATTTACTGAGATTCTTCTGCTGAGTATACCTGGAATCCGAGAGTAACCGGATGCCTGTCTTGTTCCGTCATCGTCAACATACCGTCAACATACCCATTCTACTTACATGCTAAGCATCCGTAAAATCCGGAACAAGATTCATTTATCGCTAATCAGACAGTGCCTCAGGAGAGGATAAGTAGGTAGCATGTGCAGAAGTGTCTGCACGCGATTAATTACCACATGAGAGGTCTGCAAGATAACATACCCTTGCATGTGAGCGTGGCTCTGAAACGGACTCGAGTCGACTAATGAAGCTTAATGAAGCCTTGAAGACGTACTCCAGAGACTGGTAGCTGGGTGTAGCTTGATGCTGGTACGATGCTGGTACGATGCCAGGTCAATTCACAGAACAAAAAAGAGTTGATTAGATGAGTTTTCCCAATTTAGATAGCCCAAATAATCTAATCATTGACCGCGAGCTGAACAAGACAATAAGAAATCTCGGTTACAGGATGGCTCCTGTTTCTTTTGTTTTTTGTCTTGGTCGTATATACCGACTTGAAGAGCTACTTCCATCTCCATCTTGCAACGGACAGACTGCAGCGACGACGACGACGGACTAGCATTTCTCTCAGCTTGCGCACGCCTTGCTCCCAAGTTGGTTATCCGATTCCGAAAGTGTGGAGATAAGAGCATATCGTCAGTGGGTACAAACTTGTTCGTATCCATCTGCACTTTTACAATTTTACATGTTTTCTTACCGGTCGAAGGCAGGTATCACCTGCGTATCACACGGCACCCCACCATCTTCTCAGCTAGCATTATATTTAGTGCTGTATCTTACCCCCTCCCTTTCTGCTCTACCATCGTGTCAGTCTGAACCATGTTTACGGCCTTGGGCCCTAATCAAGCTGTAAGTCAATGTTGCTGTTGCAAAAGTGCTCAGACTAACACACGCTGCAGGGTGTAGGGGCTATTGACGGCCCGTTAGCCGTGGATGTAAGTCTGCTCGAAACAAGTCGTCGATTTCTTCTCAAGTCCAAAATTCATGTCCTTAGAACTATAAGAGGGCGGTATATCGCCAGCCACCACCAAGATTTGTGGTGGAGATGTTACCACCTGTCAAGCAGGGTATGTGAGGAGAGCTTCAGTGTTCCAACGCGTCTTAATCACTCTTGCACTGCAGGTGGAAGCTACAGTTATGGAATGAGAATAACTCCCATCCTCCGTGGCGACCGCTCCTCAACAGCTTCTTCAACATCATCCGGAGGTTCCAATCGCTCGAATACGGAATACGACATCTGGAGGCGCTGGGAAGACTGCTTGTGGTTCCAGGATAGACTGGAAGTGGAGTATTCTCGTTTGGCAAGAATGAAACGCCAACGATTGTTAGCCGGAAAAGGTGTCAAGAAGGACGGGATGTACCTCCAGGATAGGGCATCCTCCTGGGAGTCTCTACCCCCAGGTCCCGAACCGAACTCTGTGGCTCAAGACCTACATGAGCTTGTCCCAAAACTGACCAAAAAGGGAACGATTTTCCGTGCTAGCCTAGCGACAATCGAAGCGCGACAGGCTGAGCTTACAACCTTCGTTGAAGCCCTCTTCCGTGATGACGTCCCCACGCTCCTTCTCGAGCTCAGATCAGATCGCATCGTAACCGATTTCTTTGGGTATTGGAGGAGAGATTACGATCTCGCGATGAAATCTCAAGCTGCTTCCGGAGGTCAATCACCTACTTCGCGCTCTTCGATCTCCAGCAGCGTGTTTTCGTCGTATTTCTCCTCTTCTAATTTGAACGTGGACGGTAAGGACGCGGATAGTAAAAGTATTACATCCTTGTCGCCAACGACACCTTCTTTCCGTGCCTCTCGTATATCTGTTTCGACGGACGCCTCTAGGTATGCCAAGCATGCGAGACAAAGTTTGAAGGGAAAGCAGAGGCAGATAGAGGTGTCCGTAGATGCTTCTCCCCGGAAACGTGCCAACTCCCTCTCAGCCTCATCGAATTCTTCATCGTCTGATTCCTCTTCTTCACGCAATTCTACCAGTTCCATGACATCGACTATACCTGGGGTACGAGAGGAGGTGCCGCTCACGTTTGGACACAATCCACAGATACAGTCGCAAAAGGACCGCGTTTTGCAGTCTTTACCGGAGGATAGTGTCTTACCAGTATACTCTGACTCTGAAAGTCTGTCTTCTAATGTTCGAAGGAAACCGAGGAAGTGGTCGTCGAAGGATAATCTGTATAGAAGGAGTGCGAGGATATTTACTGCTCCTCCTATCGAATACAACGACAATGATCCTCAAACGCCTACCGTAACGCAACAGCCCTCAGGTATTTCTCTGTCTATTACATCTTCCCTATACCAGCATTTATTCATTCATCTTTACTCAGATCACCGCCCACGCGACTCGTGGCAAACAACCTCCTCCGCCTCAACCTATCTCGAAGGTCTCGATATAACCGTCCCTTCCTCCCCAGCACAGATCTACCACCCATCGAGGCTATCCATCGGGAGTATAGCGACGTTTATGACGGACAACTCCGCTGATGCTATTATTCCTCGGTCGGATCTGGCTACGAGGCGGACTATGGCAAAGATCAAACGGAAGCGATCGATTTCGTCGTTTGCGAATGAACTTGAAGAGGGACCGTGGTCGGATGGGGATGAGGATATTTTAGATTCGTATTTGTTTGGTACGTCAATTTTTTCTGGGGAAAGGTGAGAATATCAGACTGACTAACGGTACCGAAAAGATGCCTTTCCTTTGCCTGCGCATCTATTCCCACCACGCGAAAACGATGAACACGAGGGTGGAGAAGACTCGGAATCGGATAGAACTGAAAGCCGTCCTGAGACGCCGTTAGGTCATATCTCACAATCACCCCAATCCTCTTCTCCTCCCGCTGCATCGCAGAAACAGCGCCCACCTCGAATTCCCTCGGACGTTATAACCCCTTTATCCCCCGTCAATATACCTCTCTCCCCTCTCACGCCTCCTCCACCTTCACCCACGGCTTCCGAAGCGTCTACGGCGTTTTCCTCGCTCACTGTTAGTGATGTATCCACCGTTACCTCTGGGTCGACGGCTTCTACCGGTAGCGCAAACGGAAGCATAACGATAAAAGTAGCCCACAATAAATCCATCATCCTCCTCCGGGTCCCATTTTCAATCACCTTCCCGGATATCCGAACGAAGATAAGGGAAAAGTTTTCTGCGCAGGAGAAGATTGAGCTCTCTGATTCATTTATCGTGGCGTTTGTCTTACCAGATACGTCGAGCACGAACACGAATAATCACACTCCTGTTAAGGATGAAGAGCTGGAGAAGGGTACGGAGGAAACAAGGGCGAGATCTAGCTCACTAGGCGGGAGCGGAACACAGATGAAACTGGTTACGAGTCAGGCAGAGTGGAATCGGGCGCTTGCAGTTGCGAAGGGGACCAAGGTCACTATCAGGATTTTAGAGGCTTTTCAGGAGTGAGTTAACGAGGAAAGTGTCGTGATCGCGGGTTCCCCGGTCTTCTGAATCTTTGTTTCCTCCCTTTCTCGTTTCTCTTTTTTTTTTTCGATTTTTCATCACTCATTTTTTGCGTTGCTCGCCTGTACACAACTCTTCGACCTTCTCCAGAGCACTCGCACCATTCTACTTCTATTTATTATAAATTTGTAGGACTACATCTACTTTTGGCTTTGTGGATTTGGCTTGGATTCGCATTTGGATTGGGTATCATTTGCATTCCTTTTTTCACTCCCTACTCTACTTTGGTTTCTCTTACTTTACATAAATCGCCAGAGCAGCACTCATTTTCTTCCCAAGAATTGTTACAACAACCAATTACTGTAATGCAATGCAATGTACTTACGACTTTTCCAATATCACTGATGGTATATATAACTCTGTGGTGAGCTGTCATGCATATAAGAGAAAGAAGAAAGTTAAAGGAAGTGTATCATATCAACTCGACCGACGACTGCCATACACCAGAATCTGAAAAGAACCGAAAAGCGCACTAGCGTGATCTATGCAAGAAAAACAAACCTAGAAACGACTAATGCGGCTGCAAATAGTATCCTTCTGACGTCACTTCATGATACAAACAGGCAGATTCGTGACGTTCAAATGCAAGCGGTCAGGCCAGGCTCCGTCCTAATGTCGCGCAAATCAATTCGATCCTACGCTCCAACCCTCGCACGCGCAGGCGAAGAACCCTGCTGAGTAGCGGTAGCTGCAGCAGGTGGCACACCAGCCAACGATATCCTCGTCCAATCCGGTAAAACATCCCTTAACGGCGAACTCTGTATCTGCTGGCCCTTTCCTCGACTAGGAGTAGCACTGCTGCTTGAAGGACCCGACTCCATCATCGAGGTGTCAGCGTCCCGACTCGGATCCGCCTCGTCCCATTTCTCTCGGCTCAGTTCTACACCGCCTGTTTTAAGCGCTCTGTGTTAGGATAAAGGAGGTTAGTCAATAACCAAGAGTAGTGATCCTAAAGAAACTCTCACCCTGCAAGAGAGCCCCCGACCCATGCCATAGCAGCAGGTGTGAAAGCCGGTGCTTTTCCCGAGTTCGCTTTAGCTCTATCAGAAGTAGGTACTCCAGGCGAAGGGTTGTTCAGTATGGCGAAATACGGCGTTAAGGGCCGAAGACAGGCGTATCGATCGTACTGAGGAGGAAGGGGTCTATCAGGTCGGGTAGGCTGACGAGAGGACGGTGGTGGTGGGGCGATGGCTCGTAAAAGTTCAGCATGGAGACGGGGGATGAACCCTGGTAACATGGATGTTCCACCAATAACGAGTATAGATGATGCCAGGGTCTTTCGGAGGTCTACTGGCACCTATAGTATTATATGAGTGAATGCATTGAAAAGGCATTAAATGAATAGGTCAGCATACTTTGAGGAGAGCATCTAAGATGACTTCAGCAACACTGCTCTCATCCACATCCCCACCTTCAAACAGCACCTCTGCAGTCCTCTCCCTAATCCATCCGGGAACAATGACCGTCCCGTAGCCTAGTCCACCACTAACACCAGCCTGTCCTGAAGTTGGAGGTGTAACTCGTATCCTCAAATCCGTCGCAGTGGAATGACGCATGTACATGTTAGCCAAAACCTGCAGCCGATTCTCGTTGCCCCTATGGCCACTTCCCGTGCCTGGCATCCTAGGCGCTGATATGACGCTGTACTCCGACGAATCATGTTGCGAAGACATCCCGCTCTCTCTCCCCGCAAACGAGAAATCCGACTCGGACTGCGCGGGATCACTGTTTGGGGGGAAGTCCATGTCGGACGACATGGAATCATCCGGCGCTGGAGTGCTTTCATGCGACTCTACGGTAGCGAGGGCGGCTAATGCCTCGCCTACGAAGCAGCATCTGGTCTTGATTTCTTCTAGAATTTCGTCTGTAAGAACTTCTGGTGGAACACGCATAGAGCGACTCGAGACAGGAAGGTTGACGGGACCGGGAGAGGTCGGCGGGAGATATGTGCCAAAAAGGAGGAGGAGAGCACGAAGGTGGGAAGAGAAGCGAGAGCCTGCGAGGGGTGTTGTGCGAAGCTGGGGGAAGAGTGGTCGGGCAGCGAATATCTGAAGAAAACGGTCAATTGTTACACTTTTTAGATTCATGAAGGAGTCTCACTGGAAGTACGGCCGACTCTAGGTGACCACAGTCAAGGACTAGTCCTGTTATCCGACCAACTGTGAATAAAGAGAGGAGATGACTAGACGCAAATGACACTGAAGGAACCTATTGGATCAATGTTATAATGACACGCTATGCGAAGCAGAGAAAGTAGAAACAGACCTGAAGATTGTCAAATAGTATCCGAGCCATCATATCCTTGACGTATAGCGGCAGGAGTGGGTGCTCTACAAGAATCACTTTCCTAGCTTTAGGATCTGTCAGCAAAGAACTTGAGAACCCTATCAGAAGATACCGAAAAGCCAAGGAGAAACGAACATACTCATGAAAGACAGATCTGAAGCTTTTCTCCAATTGGATTTCGAGCAATCGGTCATCTTCGGCTCTCTCAGCAGCATCTGCGGCTCTATTCAGTCCCCATAAAGCTTTCCCCGGCGTTCCGCAAGCAAAGAACACGTCCCGAGGACGACCTTCGCCACTGAAGCCTACTTTCCATAGTAAAGAGCCAGGATCAATGATCACTCGATCCTCCACGCCATATAGAGAATGTCTGCGGGTGGTTGTGTAGTGCGGCGATGACTGAATAATGCTAGACGATACACGGGTCGTCGTAGGTGTCGTTGGATTGAATGTTGTTTTCGACCGGGGTGTAGTCGGTGCTGCCATTGAGAACGAGGTCAAGAGGAAGAAAGCAAGTCACATGGTCATTGGTCAATGTCATGAGTCATCAGCACAACGCGTCTCCAACGCGACTTGAGCTCTCTTGTACTCTGCTTGTACTGCTACTTCATCCATGGTTCGTCGTCGTGAACAGGTACTTGGCACTTAAAGCTCTCACTTGTAACCTTACTAAATCTGCTGCGAAGGACTCCTCTGATCTCGAAGAAAACGAATGGGAAGATGTTCCAGCAGACTCTGAACCAATCGCCTCCAGGGCACCTTCAGTTGAGCCACTACCCTCCAGAGCACCTTCAGTTTCTCTTAGCCAAAGATCCTTCTCGAGGCAAATTCCTGCTACTAGGAAACGGAAGCAGGTTCTGACTAATAGGCAAACTCAAGCACGGTCTCCTGCTCCACCTTCTAATTATACTGTTCAGCGGCGCAGGCGCAACATCGAGCTACCAATAGACGAGTGGAGCGAAGCAGCTTCGCACGGAATCAAATTGACTGCGGTGTATCTTGTCGACGTCTTCAGCAGAAGCGTCTCTCTTCTTCGATACCCTTTGTCCCTTCTTGTGTTCTTGTGGCTCTTTACGCTCATCGCCGGACGCATTTCCTACACTTTGAAGTCGACTCTTGCACCGCTATGTGTTGTTCCTGGCATCAGTAGTCTCAGCTTGTGCCACCCAGACACGCTCTATAGCCATAGCAAGAAGATGCCCAAGTCACGGAATGGGTCTCCGCAATGGGCCGACTACCCAAAACTTATGGATGCACAGAGTAATACATTTGAGCAGCTTTTGGATAGCTCTGTTGGGGGCTCGGGGCTATCGTTGGACATAAAGAAAGCTGAAATGGCGACTTCCGATTTAGTTACCTTGGTTCGGTATAGCAAGCTTACCAGCCGGGACTTCATTGGTATGCAATTTCTCTACGTCGAAAGACAATCCTTTTTCATACTTTTCTCTTTTCAGCTGAGGCTCTTTCCGCCTTCGTTGATGAAGCCCGTCGAACAGGCCGTGGTCTCCAGAGATTAGGGTCGAAGGTTGGCGGCGCAGTAGATCAGTGTGTATAGTCATGTCTATTTGTCTTTCTATTGACTGACTATGACCAAAGAATACTAGCAGTCAATGATTATGCATTGCATTCCATCGAAGCCGCTCGAGCCAATCCCTCGCTCTTCTCTGTCCGCTCCCTGATACCCTTCTACTCCGGCCCATCGGCGAACCAGATTGTTCTTCAGAGATTCACTGAAGCTATGGAGGTACTTTCCACAACCATTCAGCGTTTGATTGTCGAAGCAGAAGTGCAGTTAGTCAACCTCGAGAAACTCGAAGAGCGTTTATCGCTACTGCATGAGGTCCTCTCTCGGGAAGATTCTTCCATCTCTTTCGCCAAATCAGAACTGCTCTCAGACCTCTGGACAAAGGTCGGCGGGAACAGACGCAAGCTCATGGGCTACGATGAACACCTGGCGCTTCTGAGAGGACTAGGGGAGTACCGTAAGCAGGCTTTGGCACATGTGGTTGCGGCGCTGCAGACTCTGAGAGCGTTGAGTGATGATATGGAGGACTTGAGGGAAAGGGTGACAGAGCCGCAGTTGGCGGAGCATATATCTGTTGAGGTGCATATGAAGAGTATTGCAATTGGATTGCAGAGAATGAGAGAGTCGAGGGTTCATGCGAGAGAGAGGGAGGAAGAGGCGGTGAGGAGGATCTTGGGTGCTGAGCACTTTGAGGCGTTGGACACACCGGTGAGGTGAGCCCAAAGTCTGTCCATGGCCAGACAATTTTTTTCCCTTTTGGACGAAGGACTTTCTTGTGTGGATAAAACGATCTTCATGTATAACTGTGTCAGCCTGCTTGATGTATTACTTATTTGTGTCTCAAGTGTTTGTATTCATAACAGATTACAAGCATGTATGTATTCAAAACACCATACACACTCAGTACACGCTCTCAACTGGACGCGGCGCCGGCGGGACGCGAGGACCCCCGAATATAAGTGGGTAGGTCGGATACCGATGCACCTAAAAATCGATGATTTTTCAGAAAACCTTGGATAATGGCTCCACTAAAAGTCCACCTACAGGCACTGGTGACAACCCAAAGGACAGATACTCTTGCCCACCTACACGGCGTCAGTTGAAGAGTGGCTCGGTTACCATCCACCTATATATGGCATTGTCTCACGCTCGCTTCCACTGCATTGACCTGGCATTGGCCGATGAAGTGGCCACAATTCTTGCAGTCCAGCCAAGGTACAACAAGATTGGATGGCTTTCCATCTGGGGACAATGATAGTTGAGATGTAGGATGTGGCAGGACTTTCTTGGTGGCTTATTGATGTAATTTACAGTATATGTGTATATAACGGTGGTAGGGCCGGCTTACGCCGGCAACGCCCACTACCCTGTAGGTATGATCTTTTGTACTCGAATACTGGCTTCAGGCCTGTCACCTCTGGACTAGAAGGAATGTCAAAGTTCCAGTCTTCCAAGTTCCAAACCATCTTCAGGCCTGGATCCGTAGCTAGGTGCCGAAAACTTCCCGCTCTGAGCAACAGGGTGCACGTAAGTAAACTTGACTTGCAGTGCTCCAAAGGCCAGAGGGTCTCGTTGTCTTCTTCGACGTCGAGACCTATGGGTAATGAATGGATCGAGTTCCCTCCAATGAGTATTAAAACAATTGTGTGATATGAAACAGCGTAAGCAAAAAGTATAATGTAAAACACTATACGCAGAATATCCAGTAGATATTTCTTATCTTATCTTTCTTTTCTTAAGATATCCAACAGTCATACCGTATTACCATATCTTATTACGCCACCTCACACTACCTCTCCAACAGTCATACCATATTACTGTATCGTAGATCCCATCTTATCATCCTGCCTTACCAGCAGTCACCACATCCCCTCCGGTCATACTATATCACCACATCGCAACTCCCTGCCACGGAAATACCCGAACGCCTGTATGTACCCTCACCAACAGTCATGCCATATTACCACATCGCCACGTTACCTGCAGCGGTCATAGTCCCATCTACATACCGCCTCATTAACAGTCATGCTATATTACAACATCCCCACGCTATTATTCCAACAGTCATACTATATCACCGAAAGATAAGAAAGTGCAAGTCCCTGCCACGGAAATACCCGAGCAACTATAGACCCTCTACCCCACAGGGTAGTGGGAAAAAAGTGGCTAATGCATGTAGCGGATTCATAGGAATTTTTTTTGGTTTCTAGAGCTCGGATACTACTTTCCACCTATAGAGGGCCAAAAACGGAGGTCGGACGCACAATCCACCTACGTAGCTACCAAAAAAGGCAATTTTTCGGTCCACCTACAAACTGGCAAAATCGGCGATTTTCGTATCCGACCTACCCACCCATATTCGGGGGTCCTCGCTTCACGCTTCAAGTTCAACGTCAACTTCGACTTCTCAAGAGTCCCTCGAATTGTCTTCGAGGAAGTACAATACAGTTTTGCAGACAGTCATGTCCGAAGTACCTCAAACAGATGTGTCTCGCCCTTCTGCACTGCCCACCGCAACCTTACTTCAGCGAGGAATCGCTCAAGCCTCTGTCGATCAGAACTCAGAAGAATACCTCGATTCGATCGAAGAGGAATGGAACAAGAAAGTAGACATGGAGGTGGAGACTCTAGTTGATGGGATGGTTGACCTCGTGAGCCTAGCTTCTGTGAGTATCCAGCGAAACGTTTCTTTCGTTTATGAAGTATGCCACGATGATGAGCTATTAGTGCTAACGAACTCATTTTCTTCAGATTGGCGATAAGGACAAGTTTAGAATAGCACAGGAATCGTTTCAGGCTCAATCTCGTGCAGAGTCGATGGTATGTTTGGTATTCTTGCCCCTTGCCCCTTGCCCTCTTTATTCGCCAAATACTTTACGGACAACGCAGAGCTGATAGCATACCATCATTAATCAGGTCCGAGCAGCTAATTCCCTTCTTTCCATCACGCATTCCATGAAGCTGCTGCTGCTTCTGTCTGATGAGGCTCAGATTGCGCACAGGCGCGATGCAGAGATCAAAGCCATCCAGGAGGAGAAGGAGAGAGCGAAGGAAAAAGTTGCAGTGCTTTTGGATGAAATCCTGAGAGGGGGTTCGAGCTCGGGGCAAGGGCAAGGAACACCTGCGGGTGAGAATGAAGGACGTACTTAATTTGAGTTGAATTGAATGGCATCACTTCGGTGGCTTGGTGAAGAGAGTAAATGAGGTACGATGGTTATTGGCCGTGGTTGTGTCTGATTTTCTCGCAACTTATTGAACTGACGTATCTGTATAGGATAGGCACACGCTTGAGCCTACGTTACATGCGCACCCCTCTGAAAGGCTATAAGGTGGTACATCGGGCAAGCCAGGGGGATGTGAAGATTCTCGATTGTTCTTCGGACTCTTCTCGATCATCACTGGGATATTCCGACTTGGACAGTGCTTATTGGTGAATTAGTTCATTTTATAGCGACCGTACGCTTGTTCTAACATAAATAATGTGCATTTAGTACGCAGGCCACGATTGACAGCTGTAATGATATGCTGCAGAGGGCTGTTCTTTTCAACATCTTCGTGCCGATTAACCGTCATTCGTATTATTCGAACCAAAAATTCTATTGCCACTGCGCGTACCCGCACCGGCAACTCCCTTGTTCTTTGTTCTTTTCATCTCATTTGAACTTCAACCAACGATGCTTCTTGTACGCAAAACACGCGAATATTGGAATGAGGTTTGTTTTTCCCTCAAGGCCTTGTCAAGTCCCGACCCTATCTAGAGCAAGCATTTCACAATTGTCCTCTCCTGTCATATTCGGCTTAAACAATTGTATAGATCGTTCAACGTTCAAGAACCACAAACATGTAATGAGGCTTCTTCTTGACAATCACCTGGACTGGCGCGTGGTACGATCTTCCGAGTCTATAACCCTGCTTGAAATAAGTATCAGCACTTCAGGTGTATGGGCCAATAGCAAGAGAAAGTCGGTTGTTTTACTGCCCCCTTTTTTCGACGAAGAATTCTTTCACTCCCCAAACACTTCTCAGCTACTCTAGTTCGACGATCCTTCGATGGACCTGTGAAAATCACAATGCTGATCCGAGGGTTCTTTGGAGACATAATGCAGGTGTCATCTTTGGGACCCGTGGGGGGCGCTGTCCAAGCTAGGCAATAGGAAGCTTTGAATCCAGTCCCTCTTGCGCAACAAGCCCCAAGGTCTTTTGCATCATCAATGCCCAAGATCTAGCTCCGGTGGGTGAATTTTCTATTTTTCAGTGTGCCGCCAATCTTATTTGGTGTGTTCACAGAGGACATGATGCCTCATTGGTCCAATGATTGGCGGAATTAATTTGTATATTCACAATTCAACGGATTTTGCCAGTACGAAGAGTGTTGCCCTTGTCTGCGTGTTGTCAGAGCATACGTTTACGAGAACAGACTGCATGTAAAATGCACATAGATGCGTGTACCTATGCGGTTTTCAGGCTCACTCAGCATCGTCTCTGCTCGTAATACAATACAAGTGGCTCATGGTCGGGTATTCGAACTCATTGGCAGCTGTGACAGCATTTCCACATAAGCCTCAGCAACCTATTTAATACTCAGTGTTCACGAAAAGGGAGTAACACATGCCCAGCTGTGAACATTACTGCGGTGAAGGTAGGAGGTGAATTGTAACATTTGTACACATGCCATTAGATCCCCTCTAACGCTATTCATGACACCCGTGAATTTCCGGCGCCTAGGCTGATCTATCAGGTATCTATCATCCGAAGTCCTGGAGAGCTTCTCCCGCGAAAGTCCTCGTAGCCATAAAAAAACAATCATATCAACAATCATACCTATTTATTCATTTGTAAGTATCTTCTATTCAATTGTGATTCCGATTCGGGTTGGGTCTCGGTCTTTAGCTTAACTCGACTGAAATTTTCCATGGTCAGGCCACCAGGTGGAAGGGACTGAAGAACGTTTGTTCTGGAAGTGTAAGTGGATCGAGGGGATGGTGGTGAATGATGTATGTAGACCCGTAGACAATTCTTACATCGAAGCGCCATGGCTCGTTGGCCTTTACAGATGTCAGTCAGTACAAGATCCGGCTGTGAGTGTGCCCCCTCCCCTTGCGCAGCTGAGGGTAGCAGCTTCGTATTTCATTAGCGGCCGTACTCCAAAGCTGAACAGCACGCATATACAGAGCGAAATTGACTTCCAGAGTTTCTATGGCTAGTACATATACATAAGTATGCATAAGGCATGTATGAAAGTTGAAAATGTGATTACGCCAAATAGATAGTGGACTAAAATGAAGGAAGGGGGCACCTGGGGGACACCCTGGGGCTCCCATAGATGACACCCTGCTCCCCATAGATGACACCATTCGTAGCCCTATCCACTGGCATGTAATTGTAATATGYATAGGCGACAAYAGTCACGGARCTGGCCGARCRGCGAGAACTGACCAYAGTATGTATTCTGAACGATATTTAATTTTACCCTACAACTTGCAGGGTAAGATAAATCGCCTAATTCCGATTTTACTTGGAGTAGGGGAGTAGGGTCTATGTAGTAGGGTTCAAAGACATCGCATGAACCCTGCATACATACGTGGGCGCCGCTCTGTAAATGGTCCATTTAGAAGGCGGGAATCATTAGAACTGGAAAGCAAGACAGATGAGTATATTGACTGTCAGCTGCAAGTGCTCCCTTGAAGATAAAATGAATAGGGGAACTTCCGATTCAGCTGTCTCGATTACAAGAGAACTTACAGACTTTAATGAGCAGTAGAAGTTGTAATAGGACATCGTAGTGGGTAACAATTCACGCAGCTCCTCTTGAATCAGAACATATTCGAGTGATACGGTGATATAGCGTCCCTGTACGCGCTGGGAAATCGCAGTGGGAAATTGCCTCTTGGCAAATTCACATTGGTAAGGGCATTGTAGACGGTTCTTATTAATCCTCAAACGACGAGACAAGTAATTTCACAATAATGTAGGCAGCGAAAACTTCATCCGAGAACACCCCGTTGACGTGTAACGAAGTTGTAACAGCAGCCGTGTACATACCTGCAAGAAATGGTAAATACCTGCCACTGGTGAGTATATCCCGGGCCTACTATGTAGCGCGGGATGGTCGGCTATTATTACATAGCCTTGTGCGCCAATGAGCAGGCGAGACTTCGTTTGCATGGGGCCTGTAAGGGTCAGATAGACGCAGCTGTAGGTCCTCTAGGTACCCCGCTCATAAAGAAGCTTCCAGATTGATTTTTGAGGTGCAATGAATACTGTACACTCGATGTATACGGCGGTTAAACTACAGTGTCTCTTCTTTGGCAGATAGGTCAGGTTCTAGTCCAATCAGAGGAAATTGCAAGACCTGACCGTTGCATTTACGAGATGAGGGAAACATTGCTCGGCGATCAGATTGCCTGTAAGCTTCCGGCCAGCGCAGCGGCGATATTAGACAATTATACAGCTTTATGCAGTCACTGGATCGAGGTCGGGCCATCGGTATCGGTATTAGCGCGTAGCATCTACCCTGTCATCTTGTTCCGAGAGCAATTGTATGTATCTGTCCGCGCCTCGAACTCGAATCTAGCTGGACTGCAGTTGCACGGATGTCCACAAGGTCTACCGGAACTTTCCTTAGCTAAAGAACAGAGGGACACAAAGGCGGTAGCCAGAGCAGCAGTGTAGCGAGTACCGCTGGCCATCATTTCCGTTTCTCCCCGACGAAAAATCCGTAAGAAACAATCGCCTCAGAGTGCATTGCAAAGAGAAAGAAAATGTACAGTATTCTTGAAGATTCGGTCCAATGACATTGTTGCTGCCCCAGCGAGTCGGCGCGCCAATCGTTATTCATCACCGTGGAAGTTTTTTGAATCGTTCCGGATCCAATCCTGAGGAGAAAGATCCTGGCTTCAAAATGGTCGAAGATCCGGTAAATCCTTGRGTCTAGGCAGAGGTTAAGTATATCGACATTTCGGCATCCTTCACCGCGACCATCCTGTATTGTATAATACCCTCAAACCTTATGTATAGTGGATATACATAGTTTCTCGCCTTGTGCGCCTTGTGCTATGTAATGGCTGAAGGTGGCAAAGGAGGTTTGTATTATGTAAGATCATCAACAGCTGATCGTAAACTCGGAGGTGCCTTGCATCCATCGGACTTGATCTAGTACTAGCAGGTACTAGCATCTGCTATAGTATCGAGATGGGTTGATGCTAATATTCCGTCTAGGATCATCTGAGTCACTGTATGGAGATTGTGCTCCTAATTTGACACCACTTCAAACGGCGATCAAGAGTTTAGCATTCTCGTTTCTTCGAGGTTCGTTCCAGGTTCGTTCCGATTTGGATTCTCCAGTGCCACTGACTGACAGACAGTTCTGTCATTGCGGCGCAAGCTTCAATCCCTGAACCTTACGCTCGAGCGTGGGCCTCAAGATCGAGGGCATGTTCTTAATGACATGCGCATACGTGCGCCATTATATGACTTCATGACACGCTTTACAAATTGCCGCGTCAGCTGTATGCGCACTCGAGAGTCGACTCGGTCAATATCTGAAGTTCTATTTACAGGCGTACCACGAAGGCCCCAGTGTAAAAGTGCTGGTAAAGTGCGGATTATGAACTTTGGCGCTGGGAGACTTCAAAGCGATCACCGAACGGAAGGGAAAGGGCCGTCGCTCACCGGAGAAATTTTCACATCCACTTGTGCAACATTCAATTCTTTTCCAATGTGTGCATTTTCAGGAAAGTCTAATGCCATGTCGGTCAGGAAATCATTTTCTTTCCAAATAGTCTAAACACTCAGAAGCATATTTGCGATGCTATCTTGTGAATTGAATGTAGGCTGAACTTCATCAGGGATGCAATCACTTTCTTCCCCGCAAACTTTAGGATCCAGTCAAATTCTTGTGTCGAGGAGTCAGGCGGCGGAACCGTGCTGTTAATGAGGTGTGCTTGCATGTTTCCTTCTAGTTTCCTAATCTGAAATGATCTCGCTGTTCACCAACCCTAGTATCCGATTTTCCCGGAAAGGTATCCACTCGGGGCTAGGGATTCACAATCGACTGATCATGATCAAAGCTTCGTGCATTCCTGTGGCAATTGAGTGCGGGTTCTATGCCGGATAGCTGTAGACTGCAATGCTTTCGAGGACGTCCATTATGCATCTGCTGTCGCTACCGGCTCGGTGAAAACGAAAACGATGCCTATATACGGGGTCTCCTGAATCTGTAGCCGCAGCGTAGGTTATCTGACTGCAAACCCAATCCTCTGGTGCGACATGTACGGCATTTTGGAAAGCTCCCACCAACTGGTTCATCATATGAAAACATCAAATGGAGATAGTGTGGGATTAGGATGGAGAAAGTGCGCAGAGTCGGAAAGTTCCTGATTGCATCTAGGTGATCTGGACAGAGCAGCAACTTCCAGATCTGATCATACCCTTTATGTGCACGTGGAAATAAAAACAAATACTGGACCTTCTGAATGAGGAAAAGGCCGCCCGAGAGGAGGAAAGAAAAGTTCTAAGGAGGACAGGGGGAATATTCACCGCGTGCCGCTGAGGAAAAGGCGAAGGTTGAATGTTTTCGGATCCGACACGGTACTCTTAATAGGTTTGAACATGAATTGAAGGATACTTGTAAAATCAGAAAATATATATTACCCCAATCTTGGAAACAAGAGAAGCTGGAGTACGTAAGTGAGACTGAGACAATCGATCTCATCGAGAGTTGGATCACCGATTCTTGCCGATTCGTTTTGGGTGAGATTTGGCGGCGATATGCAAGAGAGAATAAAAAGACGAGATAAAAGATGAAAAATGAGGAGATAATACGAGGATGCGCTGTAAAGAAGAGGGGTACTCTACTTGGGAAAACATGAGGTTAGGACGTGTTTACTACTGGCACAAGATGAAACAACAATCTACAGATTTCAAACTCCGATCAAAGACGAGATCTAACCTTCATCCTCTAATTTTCAACTCTTCTTTCAACTACCATCATCCTTGCCAGTCAATCCAGTTTCTTTTATTCTCCTCTTGCCTCTCAATGTTCCCTTATTTTCACCTCTAAAGCCCTTAATCTTTGTGAGTTTTCGTCTCTGCTGTCTTCCAGCTCTCCTCATGTCTCAATTCCATTTTCTCGTTATCCTCCATGTATCGTTCATACATCAAGATAACATACTCTCCTAGCTCCAAGATAGATCCGACAGATACTCGTTCTCAGATTCTACACTTGGATTTCATCTCCAGCTCGCTTTATATCCCTTTCGCCTTACAATACAACAACGGTCATGGCTGCTACTCATCATGCAGCACAGCGTCCTCAGTATTCTATACCTCCACCTCCTCCCCCACCTAGTAATGGTGGTCCTTACAACAACGACGATCTACGTCTGCCTTCGATAAAAGACCTAGCTTTTCAGTACGACCGTCCACGGCATGAAGTTTCTCAACTCGCTACCGCTCAAGGTCCTCCGGAATACTCGGTTTCCGGTCAGGAGCGTTCAGCTCGTCATACCCAAGCGTGGGGACGCGCGCCGCATTCAATGCCTGCGCCGTCGGCAATACCCGCTCATCAGCCGCATACCCAGCAGCAGCATACTCCACCGGTATCTGCAGGTCATGAGGTCTCCTCTAAACCCAACGAATATGTTGTCAAACATGACAGCGGGGGATATATGACCCCTGGTATACCTTTGTCTGCTCAAGTCACCCCCGTTCCCGGTTCTGTCAATACAGGGCCTGGAGTCCGCAGTGATGACCATTCCCAAGCTCAAAACAAAAGATCACGTTCGTCGAGTTTAACACCTATCGTGTCTCCTCGTGATTCGCGCCCTCCTCATGTAAGCATGTGTCGAATTTGTTAAAGTTCTCTACTCTAAGTTCTACGACTGTTTTTAGGCCGCGTATCCACCACAATATCCCACATATCAAGCGACGGTGCCGCCCCCTAGCCCATATAATCAGATGAGCCCAGTTTCGGCAGCGCCCCCGTCTTCGCACCCTCACCCGTCTCCTTCGCATGAGCATATGCACCATCATCATACTAGTTCAGCGTCAGCGCACCCAGGGTATATTAGTTACCAGCAATACATTCCCCCACCACGTCCCAATAATATCCCTCCTCAACATGTACATCCTCATGCCCCTCAACACTCTTCTCATCCCCCTTCTCATCCTCCTTCTCATGTACCCCAACATACTTCGCAGCATGCTCCACCTCCGCCTCAATCCCACCCTCAAATGTCTCATCCTGTTACATATTCTTCCCCTGCACCCGCACCCCCTCCTCCTCCTCCCCCTCAGGAACATTGGGAGCAGCAGCATGCACAACCTGTCACCCCAGTCCATCATCACTCTCATCATCATTCTGTCCCTCCTCAGCCTGTTAATCATGGCCATATTCATCCCCACCCTCAGTATTCTCATCCTCCTCCCCCGCCACCACCTCCACCGCAGGTATCGCCCACTGTTGCCCAAACGCCTCAACAGCAACCTCCCCCTCCCCCTCCTCAGCACCATGCTGCATATCAGCAACCTGTACATCCGCTACCTCCCACACCACTCCCACAGCAACAGCCTACGATTACCAGGACGGCGCCGCCTCTCCCTGCTGAAAGCGAAGTTCGCACTTCGTCGTACGCACTCTCCACTGTGGACAAAGCCACGTCTCACGAGAAAACTATGGCAGAGGTGCGATTTTCCTTATAAATATGATGCCAAGTCGTTTATACCCTTCATTTTTTTAAGATTGTCTCGTTGTGCTCTTTGTTGTATGAATTCGCTACGCGTTACTGTCAGTATTTCTTGCCTCATCAGTCCTTTGAGTATTAGTGACACGATCTCTTCAGCTGCTTTGAACGGCGCATTGCCCCATGTACAGCCAGCACAACATGAGGTCATGGAGATGGCTCGACGCGCAAATGAGGTCGTACGTCTTCTCGAGGTTCTCCGGAGAAACGATGCCCCGGGTATCGAAAGACACAAGGCTGACGGCGCTGCCGCTATCTCTTCAACGGATGATCATCGTCCCCCTAAACGACCTTGGGAAGATATGTCTCAAGATGGTCAAGCTCAGGCAGACGACGGCAACATATATTCTGAGGTATGCTATTGTTTCATCACAGCTATCATGGTTCTCTCGTACTAATTGTGATCACGCTTTAGTCTATCCCTAGTGCCGTTGACATTGACAAGACAACTGCTGAGCAAGATATGGAAATCATTCGTACCAAGCGCGCGAGTACTACTGCCGGTGCAGCTGCTTCAGCAGGCCAGCCCAAGAGTAAATACCGGAAAAGAAGTGTAAGTTTGATCTTGCATTGAATTTTTACACATCCAGATGCTGATCCGGCTCTGTCTCCGACGTTTGGTCGGGCCAGCGGGCAACCCCTCCCGGTAAATGCCATTCTTGCAACATTAGGGAAACGCCTGAGTGGAGACGAGGTCCTGACGGTGCTAGGACTCTCTGTAATGCTTGTGGTCTTCGTGAGTAGAGAAAAAAAATTTCTGCAGAAAGCCTAGACTCATTTCTCCGGTCAGATTACGCAAAACTTATGCGAAAACAGACTAAGCTCAATTCTAACGGAGAGCCACCCCCTCCGATTGACATGGACACCCTACGTGCATCTACCAGAGCGGCTGACGTGGACAAATCCAGTAGTCGTCCGAAACAAGACGAAAACATCTCTCCGACAACGCATACCCCGCAGCATCATCAAGGTTCTTTCCAGGTCGTCACTATGATGCCTTCTCAGCCTGAGAATGCTCCGTCATCAGACGCAAATAGCGATCCTGCACACCCGCAATCTATTCTTCCGTCCCCAAGCACAGGCCCGAATGCAGGCTCAATGCACCTACCGCCACCTCCTCCTTGGGCTGCGTCTGTCTCGCGCGCATATAGTCAACCTTTTCAGACACAATCCTTCATGAGGACAAATCACACCTCTCCTCGGTAGCTTTAGCATTGGCCGGTGATGTCACGGTCTCGATCTAATTCTTTGCTCTCATTTCGTGTTGGTCTTCATATTTGCGTCATCGTACCTTGCATTGTTCCCTGATCTCACATACTATCCGTGTATCACGCTATTGTGCCCCCCCTTCTTCGTTCGTTGTATTAGGTCCGATGACTAGATCGAACTAATTACCTTATTGGTTTTAGTGTTACTCCGTCTTCATCTACATACGCATAACACAATGTTTATTGATCCATTCTTCTGCATTATACAGGACCTCGCCATTGGCAGACGTGTACATAACATACACGGTTTTCGTTTCGGCGCGTATCGGAGATTCGTTGGATCTTAGAATACCTAAAAGCGGTACATATAACTGCGGCGGCCGGGACGAATCCAGGGTTCCTCAGGAGTTAGGGCTCCTTTGGGCTTCTTCAGTTCTCCACAAGGTTTCATTTCCCCTGCCAGGAATCTGCCTCGCATGCTGCTTACAGTACGCCTGCCGGTGTAAGCCTTACTAGTGTGTGGAGATAGACATGACTCTTGTTGGACGGCTGACTGATGTTGGTGGATATTGTTGAACTTTGTAGTTCGTAAGTATTCAGTGCCTGGAATCTAAATCCGATTGAAGTTCTGCGGTGGCGGGTGGACTGTTGGCGGACGTTGTCGCTGCCGCACTGTACCCATGCGGCTTTCTAAATTCCAATGTTTCTCCATTGAGGTGCCCAAGCACCGGCATTGCCCTTCTGTTTCCGCTTATCGATGATATGATGTCTGAAGCTTGTGAGAATGTTGGGTCATAGGTATGTACTGGACTCCGCGAATATGAAGTTGACGCATTGGAAGCTTTTGGGAGACTTTTTGTCATTTGTATAGGTCATTAGCTTCTTTGGAGCTAGCTATTGATATCATGTATCATTCCCAAGTTCGTGTCATGACTTCATGCCACATACAGAACGCCAACTCTGATTTGGTCCATTATCAGATATCGATATGTGCCATGAGAGCATGCTATGTGTAGCGGCACGAACATTTGGACAGATCTGAATTTTAATCACTGCGCCGTGCGGCACCTTTTCTTCGAGCTGATCTCAACTCTATACATATACATACATACTTCCTCAAAAGTCGGCAGGACTCGTGTTATAACTGGCGACCGGTCCGACTGCATCGTTTTACTTAAGAGATGACAGCGATTTACATGGACCAACCAGATTTTCCTATTCTATCCAGCCATCGGGAGATATCGATTGAGTTGCCAGAGATTCCAGCGGTCCAGGTCTCAAACTGATCGATCTTGTTGCGCCTACTTCATTTGATGGCATCGGATCTATCGTCGCGGATGTAACTGACCAAAGCGCACAATGGCATGCATTGACGAGTAGATGAATGGGTTGGCATTTCATTTGGTACTATACAACGTACATGATACATATAATTCCAGTTCCTGTAATAAGAATGATCCACTTGCGTCATTCACACCTAATCATTATACCCGCGTGCTTTAGAGTTGTAGCTCTTGCCATTGGTTTGGATGTCAATCCCCTGCTGTTTCCAGATTTCTAGCTGCCTGTCCTTCGCGACCTTTCCAGTCCGTTCCTCGTAATCCTTCACGGAAATGGGCTTCTCTGCATGAGGAGTGGCACGCAAGGCATGTCTTGTCGCAGGCCAGAAATCGAACGTAGCTGAATGAACGACAATCTAATACGGAAGGTAGGTCAGAAATCCATCTCCCAGTGGAATGAAAACATACTCGGTTGTCCCAGAGGGCAATTGAGTTGGGCTCCCAATGGAAGCGCACTTGGTTATCTACATTTTCAGCTAATTGATGGAACAGGAAGCTCAAGACCGCGTCAGATTCAGCCTTAGGTAGACCAACGATTCGGCGAGTGAATCCTGTATTTTACCGGATATGATTAAACAGCTAAACGTCTCACGACCATCGGAAACTTACCTGGGTTGACATAAACACTCTTCCAGCCGGTGGCGGGATGTACTCGGACAACGGGATGAATTGTTTCGATCTCTTGTCGTCGTACCGGAAGTCCCGCTGCTCTGGCGCCGTCTGCCTGTGCAACTGCGCTGTGGACTGCTTGCAAGCCTTCGAGATATGTCTGGAAGCCGGGGCTGAGGCCTGAGTATAGGGCATAGCTGGACACGCGGATGAGTTTAATTAAGATGACGAAATCAAGAGTCGAGCTTACCCAGAGCTCCAAAGCGTGTCACCGCCTAGAATGAACGTCAGTCTGAGAAAACTGATTGACATTCATGAATCCAAATTACCATATTCTGGACCAGTCAAGATCTTCAGAGATGTGAGACCTGGTGGTTGTTGCTCATACGAAACCTGAACAGTAATGAATTAGCTCAGAGAATGAAACAAACAATGCAAAGATCTAACATCTGAATGCCACAACTCCAACTTGGAAAATGACGATGGATCGGGACGACGAGATGAATCATTGTAAACAACTGTCCGAAATGACGGAGCTCAATAAGTGTTAGGGTTGACATAGTATCAACAGTAATACGTACCATGAACTTCCTCAAGGCCAATCTTTGGGATTGGGGTTGTTGCATGCTTGTGGAGGGGTCCGAAATGGCGCGCAAGATCGAGTTGCTCGTGAATGTTGATTTCCTGGTCACGGAAGACTGATAGTGCGCATCTCATTATTAATACATGTAGTTGCAGAAACGAAGCAAGGGATACTTACAAACAACCCCACGTTCCGCGACCAAAAGGGCTCTGCAGCAAATAGACTGTTATTGACAAGCCACATTCACGGAGTGCTGGGGTCTACGTACAATTCATCCTTCTGAGCATCTGAAAGCTGGCGGAGATCAATCCCGTGTATTTCCGTTCCAATTACGGGCGTTAAATGCTTGACTTTTGAAGCGGCACTAAACAGACTTCGCTTCTCCGGATCCGCGAACTGAGCGCGCTCAGTCACCTCCTTGTCTTCTAGTGGCGGCCAGGATACTTTGGGGAAGTAAGGCTACATTCAAATATTTTGAGTCTGAGCTTCAGCATGTGTGTAGTTGAAACGACTCACTTTGAAATCAGCAAAAGCATAACCTTCATCTCCGTCATCGCCTATTGATGGGGAGTAGAAAGGGTTAAACACTTTTTCATCCTTCAAACTGTTCTTCAAGGTTTGGACATCCGAGACGGTCGTGGATTGTTCGGTGCCAGTTGCAACAGGAGCCATTATGCGAGGAATAATTCAGAGAGGACTGAATTCTCAGCGCAATTTATATCGCTCAGCAATTTCGTGCTAGTTGCGTGAATAGATTGTATTACTCGCGATAAGAGATGTCGCAATCGAGGCTTCTCCCTTGTCTTATTTGCGCCAACTGGAGCGTGAATTGCGCAACTTGGCCAGGTGACGGCGAGGTGGTCGTAGTGTTTGATCCCCATGATGTTGGTAAACAGAGCGTGGGCAATATGACCGAAGCTTGAACTGCCCGCAGGAAAGAAATGCTTTGCATGCTATAAATACAATAATATACAACGCCGGACCAGGCATGGAATTCTTGATATTCACCATTACAATTTCGCTTTGCGGTACCTTACATCAGTCATCTTCCACTAGAGAAAAGCAAATCATATCAACTTCGAAGAACTCGTTGAGTGACAAGTTGAAACTACATACCCATGGATACCAACTGGACGAAATTTTGGAGAGTGTATCCGAAAATCGCGGATTTCGTCGTTCGAGGAAAGCTTTAACTCCCTCAGCGGCATCGTTGCTAGTAGCAGACAGCCTCATCCCTCGGGAGTCGAGAATATGGTTTTCTTCCACGCTATCACCGGGATGCTGCAATAATCCTTTAACATAGGCCACGGAGACCTGAGACGTGTTGGCCGCAAGATCTTGAGCGAAAGCAAGCGCTTTAGGGAAGACTTCTTCTCGCTGGGGGATAATTTCGTGATATAAGGCAGAGATTAGAGGCGATGTAGGCGACAGAGTTGCACCACTGAGAAGTAAAGAATTTGCTCTGGAGTGACCGAGAAGACGAGGGAGAAGGTAGGAGGAAGTAGCTATAAATCGAAAAAACTATATATCAACAAAATTGTCGACAGATGGAGTTAAACATACCTTCTGCAACAATACCACGTCGGACAAACGGGAAACTCAATTTAGCGCCCTCCCAAACGAAGCGGAAATCGAAGGGAAGTTGCAGAGCGGTCATGCCAACACCAGCCTGTTAGTTTGGTCATTTCAGTCGAATGCACAACCAAATTGAAGCCAACGCACTGCATGCCCATTGACCGCAGCTATAGTTATTTTTCTGCACTTGTAGATGGCCATCGCTACCTGACCGCCAGAATCTCTGTGAGCTAAGCGCAAGTTAGACGAAGGAGCTATGAACTGTCCAAAGCAATACATCCACTAACCTTGCTCTCCTTGAGCTTCTTCGTCATCACGGAAAAGACCTGACCATCCTTGCGAGATGTCTGCCTATTATAGTTCATGGGTGTTTATGAGTGAATCCGAAACCGCGCTAGAAGCACAAGCACTTACGCCAGAACAGTATGCAGGCGCTGTGTGCTCTGCAGTGAGGATAATCACTCGAACTCGGTCATCAAGGTCTCCCAGCTCGAATAATTGGATCAGCTCTGGTACGGTGCTACTTGTAAAGCTGTTTCGCCTTTACAGACACAATTCAACAACGAACATTAGGCCGTACAAGTAAGCACTCATACAACTCACCTATGAGCCCTGTTGAACGTTACAATGAGGACCGCGCCATCCAACCTCACCAAGAGATCCTTGAGACCTAAAGAGCCATAATCTGGAAGCGCCATTCTTGAACTGTTGAGGAGCTCATTGAAACGACAAGTGCTATTTTATGTGCAGGCATTCGGTTACGCTTAGTTGCCGGAATTTCCCAGCTGCATTCTGCATTCTGCATTTACCGCTGTATTTCTCCTTTTAAGACAAGAGACACCTTTTTTGCGTGATATTCTGGGCGCTAAATGGGCGCTACAGGACCAATATCACAATATTTCTCGGTAAATTGCAAAAAAGTTGCCGAACATTTGCTGATAAATCACGAGCGTATTCGGAGGAGCTGAACACATTCAGTTGCATCACACTTGACTTGTATTTTTTCTCGTAACTTATTTCTTCTCTGCACCTGCCAAATCCGAATGCATTATCGTAATTTCACGATAAATGACTGACTCGAATTCTCTTGATGGCAGGCATGGCCCTTCCTCCCATAATCAGACTCGGAACATGATCGGCTTGAATGGCAGGAATACCCACTCGAGGCTTTCATTCAATTCTTTGGACAGCCGTGAACAAGGTTCTGGGTCAGTTACGGAAGTAAAGATTGATGTCAACCTCGGCACTCCCTCTATCCTTGTACGTGTTCAATCATAAGACCACGAAAACATGCTAATAAAGCGTCCTTTGTCTTACTTTCCCACTGGAACAGACCCATCGTTCTGTGGGCGACGCAGATTCTGTGTCCCCTTCTGTCAACAGCGGCTTTGAAATTTTGCGAAACTCAGTGAAATTTCAACAACTTATATCTTCCAAGATGCCTGCCCAGCGAGTTCCTATCGTGGCCGCCGCCACTTCCTCCGAACCCGAACCCAAAACGCCTGATGGGGTTCTTAAGGTGGCTCACAGTCGTCTCCAATCCATTGAACCCGGCGAGATCGCACACACTAGTACTTTCCTGTCAAACGGAAATGGCACGCTTCTGCGCGATATGGTACCTAAAGCGACAGGGGAGCTGGAGGACACTCGCCGAACAGCAGACAGGTTCAGGAGCTTAATTTCCCCTCTTCTGATACAGAACGCACAACGACGTGTTGGAAACCTAGAGGGTCACACAGCTGAAAGGCTTCAGGAAAATGTGGATGAAGTCCTAAATGATTCTGTGTGTCGATCTCTTGTGGGGAGGATGATGAGAGCCAGGGAACAGCTTGACCAAAAACGAGCAGAGTTAGGGCCTGATACGGCTGCCAGCCATGCCGAAAGGCATTTGCCCAGACCTTCCAAAGTTCGCCGCGTTGAAGTCGATCGGTCGTCTCGATCAGTCACCCCTCCCAGTCTTAATGGTGCCCAACCCTCACGACTCGAAACCTATCGGCAGGGCTTTCCTGAAGCCTCAAAGCTGTCGCCTGACCGCTCAGACCAAATGAGTAGTATTGGGCTCTCACAAGGATCGTTCACGCAAGGGTGCTCTGCTTGTGAAGACACCAAGGAGAACTCGTCTCGGGTGGATCCTGATTCTCGTCTTTCAGCTCAACCGCCTGCGACTTCGTCCCGTGCTTCAACGGCTAATGCGGAACCTTCCTTGAATGTTCGAAATACAAAACCTATGCAGTCGGTAGCCACGTCTTTCTCAGGTCATAGACCTAGGAAGAGCTCCCGTGACGAATACCCTGACTCTATCAATGGATTGGACATCAATCCATACTCTCACGAGGGTTCAGGTCCGCGTTCGCGATCTTCGTCGAACAGTAGAGCCGGTTCATCATCCCGTTCAATATCCCAAATACAGCCTCATACACCACGCTCAATAGATCGCCGCTCCAGTTCACCGCCTCATAGATTCCGAAGTCATTCTTTGAAACATGCACACCATACAAATGAGAATGGGCACCAGCAGTACTCACCCGATTTAGGGAAAATATTGGAAAATCAGTCCAATTCTGTGAGGCTTTCCTCGCACTTGCACTCAAGCTCTCCAAAGCCTCCACCTCTGCCCGACAAACATGGGCATACATCACCCGCACATCTCGAATCAGGAACTCCTGATGCATGTGAACACCACTCATGTACATCCCTTATGCTTTCACCAAATGCAGCTGTTAGATCACATGACTCACCTCAGCTGGATGTTCCAGAGGTCAAACTTGCTGCTATGCCAATCAAAACAGAAAAGGTGGAAGCACAGCTGAAGCTGAATAGTATGGATGTGGATTATGATATGCTGGCTGCCTCAGAAGAGCATGACCTTGCTAATTCATTTCACTGTAATGTCCCTGGAATATGGTCTCTTGCAATTGGGCTTCCAGAACCTGGCATTTTGGATTTCACTGTTGATGTTGATATCAGCACAGCAGTCAAATGGAATTTAAATGAAAGGTATGCTGTGTTATTCTTCTGTCATGTTCCATGATTCATAAAGCCATGACAGATCACCATTGGAAACACCTGCAAACAGCAGACTCATGATCCGTCTCTTGTGTCTTCCTCAAGATCTTCTTCCATCAATTTTCAGAGATTCTCCACATAACCCACAATCAGCAGCAGAGATAGCCAATTCAGTATGGTCAATGCAGACACAGTGGCCAAGGCAGGGTTCACTGGTGATCCAGGTTAATCATGGAAAGGTGTATGGAAGAACTTGGCTACCTCGTCATCTAGTGAGTTGATCAACTTATTATTTAATCTCTGCATGTTTTGAAGGGTATTAGAATCCAGATGATTCCCACATTGATATAACTAATGCAATACGGCAAGGTAGCAATGTGATTCGGTGCATTCAGCTCACTTCCCTACAGCATGCCTTTGTGGTCTATGCAGACATTGTTGCAGAACCTCCACCAGCAGCACTTGATTCTTTCCTTACAAACTCTAACTTAGGCACCCATAATAACCTCAATATGGAGACAGAAATACAAGTTGTTTATAGCTAGGCTTACAGCCATGATTCCTCCACTAGCCTTGCTTCAGCTTCTCAAAGTACTCTCTAATGATATTGGCAAGTATCTATAGTAGGGTTTACTTGCATGCATCTAGTCATTAATGGCTGCATCACAGAAACCACCCAGCCTCTGACAAGAGAGAAATTATGCATATATCCTGCATGGCTGCACATATCTCTATATATGGATATTTATGCTACAATATGGGCAGAGGTAACACATCAAAATAGATGAATGCTTTGGGCATCCATCCAAGGTTAGCACTCTGCCATGTGCAGACACAAAAACAGGAAGAGCAAATATATAGGATGTATCTCATTGCTCTCTCCTGGCAAGAGAGACAAACTATTGTCTATGCAGAATGTATGTCAGGTGAAGTGATATGATAGATTTTGAAAATCATATCACCTCAAGCAGCATGGGACATCATAAAAGGGCATAGACATAGAAGTGCAGAATGCCCTCTGTTTATTGCAAATACAGAAATTGCCTCCCTCCAGATGAACTTCAAGTGGCCACTTCAGGCAATTCAGAAACATAGCCTAATGAGCTGTGTTATGCTTGACTCTCAGGCAGAACAGTCTCTCAGGATAAATCATAACTGTTTAGATTTGGGATTAGAACTATAAAGTTCTACTATGAATCCAGCATGAACTTATGATTTATCCCATGCAATCCCACCTTAAATGCTCTTGAGACAGAACACATCCTCAAAGAGCATGAGAGTTCCTCCTAGACAATCACATCTGTTGTCCTTTGTAAGACCCTAAAACACATCTAGTCTATTCCGCATTATATTCTATTGTAAGTGCTCTAATTTGGAAAGATAAGTGAGCATCGCCACCCAAAAATGTAAGGTGGCCCAGACAAGTGTGCCGCAGGACTGTCATGAGTTACGCCACCATCATCCTAACTGCGGTAGTTTCTCCCTCTTCTGGCACTGGCCAGTCCTATACCGCCTCGTGGCCGTGACGTTCCAAGGATATCATTACCCCCCTCATACAGGCGGCCCGGGGATCAATGGATCAATGTCGATACCACGCCTCCGTCTAATAAATACAGGAAGAGTAGAGCGATGACCTCTGTGAAACGAGGCTACTAGAAGACTCCAATTCCAATGAAGCGTCTGAACGACGTTATGACGAAGGTTCGGGGACAAGGAAGCCAACAAGGCATGAATCCAACATGAAGTCAACGTTGACCCAGGCGTGCGTCAATGCTACAAGAATGTTCAGCCAGCTATTACTGCAATGAGAGAATAGAAATTCACCGAAGAGTTTTGTACCATCCCGACCAGCGACACGCAATAGTTCCCTCTCGCCTCCCGGGTGAAAAGGTAGGTATGGAGTAATGTTGTAGACCTTTCCATTGAAGGCAGACCAAGCATCGTCTCGAGTATTATGTTGCTTCAGTACGGATGGCGGTATTCTCATTAAGGTATCAACCCCCTAAGATCAAAGTATTACGAATGAACGATATAGAAGCAATATGTGACGTACCCGAAGGTCCTTCCCCGACGATTTCAGAGCTGCCCAATCCAGAGGACTGTGACCGGGAGCCAATGCGACTTTCTCTCGCTTTTTGGAAGGCTTTGGTGGCGGTTTGGTTGTAGAAGGAGGAACAGCAAGCGATGAAGATGGTCGTACACCGGGTGTTCGACTGGCCAGATGAGGTGCAGGAGGCGGCGGCATCAATTCACTATCCGTCAAGATGCGAGGTATCTTGGCGGTTTGGACTCTTTGGGCACTAGATAGGCTAGGAAATGCTGGCGGTCGATCATCATTGTCTTCTTTCTCTGTTTCTGAACCTGCATCGTCGTCGTCTTCGACCGGCGGAGAGACACTGATTATCTCTGCTGGATTAGCTTCAGAGCTTGACGCAGCATTCGAGGATGAACCGGATAGCCAACTGCGAACGTAGGATGCCATGAAGGTGTGTGGTCAAGTCAGAAGTCAAGTTGAGTCATATTGATGCCGCCGGGAAGAGCCAATTTCGGTTACTGAAGACTTCAATCATTCTGCTATAATACAAGCCGTTCTACACATTGCAACATATCTCAATATATATGTTCTAAGTAGTGAATCCGTATTAAAAATCTTCAAATGGGTGCTACCTCCGTGGTCCGTAAATGAGTCTCGTTTTCAGACTTGGTATCCAATTCATCCTTTCGATCGCTGTCTGTCTCAAGCTCGGGGTAGTCTCGTTGTCGCAAAACCTCGACCGGCTCTGCGCGTCTACCTCCAAGGAACAATCTACCCAAGGGCGCATCCTGCAGTGACCGTACGATCACATCCTTTTCAAAGAGATAATGAATGTCCTCCAAGGCATACCCTGTCGTCTCTGGGAAGAATGCATAAGCCCAGACGGACATTATTAAGCAAAGAATTCCAAATAGGAGGAAAGTGCCATAGGTAATGTTGTTGAGCATGATTGGCGTGACCTTTGAAATCGTGAAGGAGAAGAGCCAGTTGACGCCAATCGCGATAGAGAGCGCGATAGTACGCAAATGGTTGGGCGCGACTTCGGCAGCAACGGCCCAAGGAACAGGTCCCCAACCTGAAGTGTTTGGACTTTCAGTTGTGGAAAAGGGGTCCTAGAAAGCAACGTTACCCACCAACACAGTAGAAGACAGCGTACAGATAGACCGCGACCAAGGACACGTAACTTGCCGGAACAATGTTGCTAGATGGATGAATAGCGCTGTAACCACCAATCCAAAGCATCATCAAACCCTGGCCAATACCGCCTATTATAAGACATTTTTTGCGGCCCAGCCCCTCGACTGCGAACATGAGAACGAGTGCCACCGAGACTACCTATTAGCAATTGTATGGTAAACCGTCTTCTGTAAATACGCTTTAGCATACCTTGACGACTCCATAGACACCTATGTCAACATATCAATACCATGCAAGACGTGAACTATAGCACTGAATTCACCAGTAGCAAAGAGACCCGATGTTGTACCGCTGACGCCAAGACTTGCGAAAATTTGGGGACTGAAGTAATTGATAGCATTCGTTCCTGTCCATTGTTGAAAGAACATGACAAGAGACGGAATGATACAGCGGTGAGCGATTGGCCAAGATGCTCCCATCCCCATGAATTGTTTCCAAAGAGGCAATTGATGCTTGCCCTCGAACTCTGCCTTGATTTCCTTGAGCGTCACAAGGACTGCCTCGTCTTCGGGAGTAGTCCTAGCTACATATGCCAGAACTTTCGCTGCTTCGTCGTATCGGCGATGCTCGACCAACCATCGGGGTGTTTCAGGTTGAAATAGCATTGCGAGTATGAAAAGAACACCTGGAACCATTCTAAGCTGCCGAATTAGATGTGAACAGTTGCGAGCAAGATAAATACTCACTGGATGATGAATGGAATACGCCATTGCATGTCGGTAGGTGCGATATTCTTAGATGCACTGTAATTAACCCAATCTACCGCACATCTCGTTAGACCCGTGAGCGACGTAACAAACCGAAGACTCACAACTAAGCATAATTCCGATATTGTTAGCAAACTGAATCATCCCTGTACATCTCCCTCGAATAGCTCGAGGAGTACATTCAGAAACGTAAGATGGTACAAGAGCTGAGACCATCCCGACACCTATTCCACCGAGAAAACGGCTGAAGTATAGTACGCTCAAGCCAGTTTGCTGACTACTGCCTAGACCAGCTATGGATTGAATCAAGCTTCCGATGATGTAAATGACTCCAGAGGCGAGGAGACATTTTTTCCTTCCAAATCGTCCAGAGAAGTATCCCATAAACAAAGCACCGAAACTACAGAGAAAGGATCTGATCAAGAAAACGAAAGGGTGGACGGGAGGATGGAGACTCACAAACACCCCCCTTGTAACACAGACACAATGTTTCCATTCAGATCTGCCTTTGCAGACGAGCTTTTCTTGTCAATCCCAAAGGATTGTTGAAAGGAACTCAGGGCCAGAATTCCTCCTATAAGCCCACTAAGACACCAGAAACATTAGAAACGATGGCGGTGAGGGTGAAGAGGCTTCCGTACATATCCCATCCGTAAAATATGCTGCCCATCGCTGCAGAGAGCGCCAGTATATAGGCGTTGCGATATCGCGAAATTTCATGAAGTTGGTCGTGGAGTATCATTGCTGTCGTACAAGGCCGTCACGATGAGAGTCGGAGTATGCTTTCTGACTCCTTGCATTGTGTCTAGCTTTATAATAGTGTAAACCGGCCGGTAGTCTATGTCAGGGTCTTGCGGGGGTGGGGAACACGTGAGTGGAAGGAGGTCAGCAGGTTGCACCTACAGGCGACGCCGGATGATACCACGGCGCGGGGAGTCGCGTGAAGATTTAAAAGGTCCTCAGCTCACATAAACGAAGTAAGAATGAAACCAGAGAAACAGGAATGAAATCGGTCTTTCATCCAATAACTATGATTACAGGAAGAAGAACAGAGATAGCACAGATATCAACAAGCAAAACAAAGTAAACAAGACCAGGAATAATAGGAAGGAAAAAAGACACAAAGCGACGCAATAAGAATAGACAATGCGAGAGATGTGACCGTCCGTCCACGGAATCCAGAACCATACATCAACCGCGACGAATGTTTCGCCACCGTCGGGGATCAACATAAATAGTAGTGATAGACTTCCCACCATCAGCAGAGGGCCGTGGTTTGCAAAACGGTCGAATACATCCATTAACTAAAGGAACTTGGGATAGGGAAGGTGTAAAGAGATTGCATTGATGAGATTATGACAACTGGCCTTCGAACGAGTACTTGGACTTGGGCTGGAATTACAGATGTATTTGGAGCGGGAAAAGAGGGGAAAGATGGTTGTTGTGACAATGTATAAGTTGCTTGGTTGGTGATACAACGTGTAGATGTGTTCCGCTTGATTAGTACAACAAAGCAAGGACAATGGAATGGGCGAGAAAACACCCATCTGGAAGAAGGGAAGATGAAATAGATTAGGTTGAAATCGAGAAAACGAGAATGCGTGCAACAGCCGAAGTGACAGGATTGCGAATGGTCCCCGGTGCTTCTGCAAGCGAGAAGGAGTCTATGGGTCATCGTTTTCTCTGTCATAGATAAACAATAGACAAGAACTGGAGAGAAATGACTCTGTCAAACATCAGGTCTTCACTAGATCGATTCCTGCCTCTAGATTTCGGTCGTCCGGTCTAGCGCCATGGTGTTGACTGCCAAAATTAGCGCCTACTCTCATTTGTTCTTCTTCGAACAATTTCCTGCCCACGTCGGCTCGAAGTCCGAGATTCATCTTCGACCCTTGGCCACTGTTGCTGCCCCGTGACGGCGACGGTGACGCATGAATGAAATCATTGAAGTTGAAATCCGCTCCGGAATTCGGATGCGGACTCGCTTCCTTTCGAAGGCCCGAGGGGCTGGAAGGGTAGTTCGATGACGGAAACGATGGAGCAGGTAATGACGGGGGAGGTAGTAGATGAGCACTAGAGGCATGAGGATTCTGGCCACTCTGTGGACCACGGATGCCGGGGGAAGATGGCCGAGAGGCCCCCTCCGATAGTTTGGAGGTGGTACGATCCGGGGCAGGTTGTCTCTGACCCATATCACTTCCAATACTAGATATGCTAGAGTTAAAGCTACCCTCTCCGCCTCTTCCGAGAGCAGATCCACGAGGAGCGTTACTACCGGGATCATCAGTAGCATCTCCTGACGAGAACAATACCCGTGGTTTTGCACGCATGACACCACCGTGATTAGCGAGTGCACGAAAGGCTGCAGCATCTTTTGCGTCCTTATTCGAAGGTCGTGCAGGAGAGGGGGACGTGGCGAGGAATAGCATGAGATCGGCAGCTTCGTTATCAGTTGGAGCTGGCCGAGGTGTAGTCTGCTGGGCCGGTGTTCTCGAGCCAGCAGGAGGCGTACTGCTTCTATAAGAGGTAGAGGCAACTGACGAAGGCGCAGATGCAGTCGGCATAGGACTGCCTGCGCCCTGACCACTAAGCGTGGCATATGTCCGTGAAGAACTTGGTTGGCGTTGTGAATGCGAATATGTCGATCCCGCGTCAGAGCCATCAACGCTCGATCGCGGAGACGACGCGCTCCCGGCCATAGAAGGCCGATGGTGCAAGAGCAGGGAGGTGAGCGTCGCAGCAGCCTCCATATCTACATCACCGTCGGCATCGACACCTCCGGCGCGTTTACGCTTGCCCTTGTCAGCTGCTCGCTTCTCACTACGTCCAGCTTTCGTTGAGTCTGTGCGACGGCTTTTAGCCTGCGCGCGCGTTCCTTCCGCTATACTGCGAGCTACTTTCGTGTTTCGCACTCTAGGAGACATTGGAGGTCTCACCGGAGCAGCTACCGGTGGATCACTCGCGTTAAGTATTGTACGGGCCTGATTAGCAGGCGGTGGTGCCAGTATTGACGAAAATAAGGATTGTGCTTTTGGACTCTTCGGAGACTCGACGCTGCTAGTGGTAGCTCCGACACTCCCATTTATAGAGGGGTGGCTAGACCGAGCACCCAGAGGAGCTGGAGGAGCCATAGGTCCCAAGCTGCCTCGCCGCAGTGGACTTGCACTTGCGCCCAGGCTACCAGCAGGCTGTGTAGCGGTGTGGTTATAATGATTACTAGTACCCGGAGCTTTACGTTTCGCGGCGCTGCTGCGGGAAGAAAGCGTGGTGGGGGACAAAAGCTGGGCTTGAGCGTCGAGGTCACTGAAAGGAACGTTGGTAGCGTTATGTGTAGTTTTGAAGGAGGCATAGGAGAGACGAGTCCTCAGTGTGCGAGTGAACTGAATGCGAAAAGATAGGAGCGAGGTTAGTTCTTTGCAAGAGAATAATCGGAAAAATCGCTGCAATGCAACATTGCACTGTGCGTAAAATATTTTATCGACTCGTGTATGCGATTGTGTTGTAGAGAGCAAAGCCCTCATCACAGACATCAAACGACGCGTCTGGGGGCTAAAAAAAGGTGTGTCGCACTCACATTTGATAATTCAGCCCGAGCCAAAAATTTCTGAACAGCCTGCTTCCGCCTTTCTCTCTCAGCAGGCTCCGTAGACGACGATGCTTGAGCCTGAGGTGCGACTGATACGTGCTGCAGGTACGCCATGGGTGGTGATGGCGACGTGGCGGAAGAGGATGGAGTAGCCATGTACGCGTGTCAGAAGGAGAAACGACAAGCAAGAAGATAGCGACGCTCGTCGCTGTGGACGGCGATGAAGAGGATGAGGAAACAGACGAGCACGATGAACACGGGAGCGTCGAGAGCGGGGGTTAGAGATCCAGCTGACAGTACCAAACGCGACGACGCGTATCGGCAACTGCCGGCCATCGGTTTTCCCGCACAGAGCCGGAATTTCCATTTAGCACGTTAAGCCCCGGATAGACGTCTCTCTCTCTGATTCCATGTATTCTGATATGTTATATGTTATACATTGCTCGATACTGACAGTTTCTTCCAATACCATCCAGGTAGAAATCCGACCCTATCCTCTCCTCCTGAGACTTCGCTCACGCCCTCGCCGTCCAGTTTTACCACGCTCACACCTTCCTTGGGGACAAAATTCACTCGCCACACCGTATCCTGACTCGGATCTCCCTCCCGAAGTGTTTGCTTCAGGAACGTCAAGAAACGAGATCCCCAGTCTAGGCAAATAGATGGATCCCATGCACCGGGCTTTCCGCGAACCATACGCGGTATCTGAATTGTCTTGAATGACTGAGTCGTAGTCAACTGGCCTGAAGGTGTTCGAAATCCCACAATGATTTCCTGTCAGCAGTGTGACAATTTGTGATACGAATATCAATATTTGATTCAAACGACGTGACCTGCAACTCACTGGTACTCCAAGGAGGAATGACTGGAAATAGAATTTCAGCAATTTTCTAGAAAAGTATGTCAACCAATGTGAAAGAAGAGCAGAGTATGAAAGCATACTTCTCAAACTTAGCCTCGTCATTTGCGCCGCGAATCGTCAGAGATGTCTTCAGTTCCACGAAGGTATCAGTAGTTCCTGAATACCGGTCTAATGATTAAATAGACGTTAGTCATTGTATGAACGATGACGAAAGAGGCGTTGACTTATAGAACTAGACTAACCTCGAACGCAATCAACTTCACCTCCGATAACGAGTCTTGTGTCCCCCAGCTTAGTTCGCACGACACTACACCACTGTGAGTTGCTTCGGGACATCATGATCAACTCGTCCTTCCAATCTAGATGATCATACCTACGTGTTTACATCCCCTCCCCAGCCCGGCGGATCACTGCCTTGGGCGAGCATGGTGTGATGAGAATGACCCTTCACAGGCGGCGTTTCTGAGGTACTATAACTCTCAAAAGCGTATCCGTAGTACATCATCTTTCTAAACCGAGGCTCAATGTTGTTTCTACGGGAACCATGAATTGAATACTCGTTAGGCGCAATCCGACGTAGAGGACTGCTCAAAAATGCAACTCACTTCTCAACAAGTTTACTTTCGTCGACGTGTTCTTCAAAATATAACGTTCCGTTGACAAGCATAACATTCAAGTCCCAGCTATCACGGTCTTCATATGGAGCTGTTAATAACCTCTCTCAGCGAATAAGCGACATCAGTTAGAATATCCTCTGAACAGAAAGTTTGTAGCTGGAGTCTAGCACACCTTGTCATGACTCCTCTCCAACATACTACACCCACATCTCCCAAAGGAACCTTCCTTTCGTCCTTCGCTCGATCAAATGCTTTCAAAAGGCTATCGATCCTAGCCCTCCCTTCCGGCCCCCTGATCCATCGCTCGTAGGCGTATCCAAGATGAGCACCGAGAGGAGGTTCAGAATAGTACCGCATGGCAGAGTCTGTAAACTCAAACTCATGCGTGGGCGTGTAAGAGAACGATATAATAGGTGTTGGTTGTTGAAACGGGATGACCTTTGGAGGGTGCGAATACAAAGCAGGGAGATACAGACGTTTTGGAGCAGAGGATGATGCGATTGCATGTGGTTGCAAAGCTACTTCAGAGGACGAGGATTGATCAGGATTGCGGGGTTTCCTGGTAGAGGATCCAGCATCTAGTTCTGCCTGGTTGAGAACACTGGAAATATCGCGTTTCGACATGAGGTTTAACAAGGAACCTGATCCTTCTCAGCTTCACTCTGAAAACGGCCAGGTTTCCCAACAAGTCGAGGCTGAGGTTTTGAACGTTGAAGGCAGACCTATATTTGAGACCGAAGCAATTGCCAAACAGCGCGACAGTTCCGCCATTGGCCCGCTCGGTCTTGCGCGCTATCTTCAAGAATCTCAAAAAGGTATGTACTTAGCTCTAGCCATTACTTTACAATGATACTCATCATACCTTCTGTTGTTGCTATAACTCCATTTAGGGCGATGATGCTCTATGAACAATACGCTTAACCGCTTGGACCGTTTCAAACGATAGATGCATTCTTTAACTAACGCAACACACAAGCCTCGCTGACTTCGAACGTCACTCTAGCCTCCTAGGCTTATTTTTCCCCGATGGAATTACTTCGCTGTCGTTGATTGTAAGGACGCCGAGAACGCAGAAAATTTTGCTTAGACAATGCTCGTCTACATACGCGGACTCCCATACGTGGACAATACCTCTGCTCTTACCTGCGACATTGCCACATGCAAAGCTTGCTTTGACTCTCCCTTCGCATGACAATGCTGAAAATTTTGACCGCAGTTCAAGTGCGACAAAATGTAACTCGATCCGACGATGTTCTTTTCCGTGTGGTCGTACGCGTCGCTGTTGAATGGTTTGGCGCGAACCCACCCATCATTATGCGCTGAGGGAATCGAATCTTCTCGTTGATATGTTCCATCCCACTCCTAATCCATTGGCCTCTGTCCTATATCCACAAAGGCGTCTAGGATTTAGGGTAGGCAAAATGAACCATTGCCTCGGAACTTAAAGGCGAAATTTTAGGCCACAAAAGGTAATCTCATAGTGGTGGTGTCCACTGTCCACCAGACGATCATTCCTTGTCATTGTACGTTCCCAGAATGGTATCTTCCGCGACCACACTGTATCCTGCCGTGGCTCTCCAGAACGACTTGTTGGAACTGTCGTTGAGATTGGGGTATATAAACTAGTCTCAAGCGACGATACCTCTCATCACAACAACTACCACACTCATTCATTGCTTGCTTGTTCTCAAGCTTAAAGCCTTTCACTCCTTTTCGACTTTTTGTCACCACTTACTTGCTTACAAGCCTCAAGTCTTCATTCTTTTTAGTCTCAATCACAACTTTCATTTTTTCAAACATGCCTATTTTGCGTAGGTCCAGTGTTTTGCCTTGTGCTGACAATTTCTCACTTTTGTTTATCTGACAGTAAGGAAACCCGCTCTCCCTGCCGACTGGCCATCCCCTTGGCACAACAAGTGCAGCTATTCCAAATGCACCTTCCCAAACAACCCCCAGCCTGCGGCTGGAAAATACAACTGTCGTGGATGCGAGAAGGGGACTTACTTCGTCTCCCAAGCTGTGGCGGCAGAAGTAGATGTCAGGACACGTCGCGTGTACCGCTTCGTCGATGAAAACCGCGAGAATCTCAAGCTCAAGCAGGAAGAGTTCGAGCGGATTAGTACGGAGCGCGACTACGAGCGTTACAGGAAGGAGGACGAAAAGAAGCGTCTCATGAAGGAGCAGCAGGAAAAGCAAGCTCGCGCTGTTGAGCGTGCACGACAGGAGACCGAGAGGCGTCGTCAGGAGGTCGAGGCGCGTCGGCGTGAGGAAGCCGAGAGGCAGCGCCAGGAGATCGAGGCTCGTCGACGTGAAGAGGCCGAGAGGCAGCGTCAGGAGAAGGAGCGGCGCGCTATCGAACTCGAGAGACAGCGTCAGGCGATGGAGATTCGCGCCATTGAGAGTCGGCTTCAGGAGAACGCGGCAGCGGCGGCGAGGCAGGGTCGTGGTTTATACGAACCTCAGACTAGCCCTAGGACTGAGGCTAGGCGGGCCAAGTTGGCCGCCAGCCCTGAGGCCTCTCTAGGTCGTCGCGGTGCTTACAGGAAGCCGTCCGGAGACGGTTATGGTCGTGGCACGGTGGTTGATTCACCTCCTCGTCCTGCTCCTGCTCAGCAGTACTACGATGCTTCTCACCAAGGCGGTGCTCAGTACCGAGGCCATCCCGTCTATAGGATCGCGAACCAGTAAAGGGATCAGAGATCAAGCAAAACAAAGACGAGCAGTTATAGTATCGAGTTACAGGTTAACTTGATTGCAGTTATCCAGATGTATTTTTATTCAGTTGTGTTTCTATTTAAAAGTTATATCTCTTTTTTCTTTGAGGGATAAGTTCATGCTAAGTGTCTTTGAGGTCCCGATGCGACGAGAGAATTACAGTTACTGAGTTTGAGTTTCCCCCGGCCCGCCGCGCTCTTTTACGAACCATCATGATCGCTCGTCTGGCCACGTCTCTTAATAAGTCCCTGGCAGCACAGATATCAGCCCTCTGGATAATGTGTTGTCTATCGTCTCAATTAACAACTCTCTATCATGATGGTGTGTTAATTCTGTCCTTGAAAGTTTGTCCAGGCTAAAATCTGTCATTGCCGTGCAGCAGCTATAGTTTAATAGCGCTGCACATCTTGAACTTTATCAGGCGTTCATCTATGACAAAATGTCACATATTGCATCTATACCTGCTCAGTCAGTTGCTGCTGTGGTTTCCTGGTGTTCCAGTCAAAGACAGTCGCGCCCTGCCTCAAGTCATTCGCGAACTCTCCTCAGACTGAAGAATCCAATGAATCTTAGCTTTTCAAAAGAACACCGCCGCTCAAGATTTCTCCGGTATCTCTCAATGTCACAGGTCTACTTTTAGCTCGCCTCAAGGGACCCTCGTGTGTCTCTGGATATCAGTAAACGCTAGCTCCAGGTCGAACACCGCACTGTCTCTCCCTGACTTACCCACTACCAGCTGATCGCTATGAGGCTTGAGACAAGCATATCTCCACCCACTCGAAAGGAACGATACGCCAGGCTCGTCGCACTAAAGAACATTCCTCATGGGCAGAGCATCACAGTCAAGTAAGGCTCCAGGTTCATTTCCAAGGCTATGATAAGCTCAACGATAGCACCGCCAACAAGTCAAGCTCGATACTCAATGAACACTCAATCAAGGGTGAGTTCCTCTTCTTTCTCAGCATCTGATGCCAGCTGATTTGCGCCCGATAGAATGTGGTTGAAAGTCAAGAGACCACTGCTATAGCGTAAGCGTGCTTCACGTCTCGATAGTGTTAATCCAATATTTATTGATACGCATTCTACTACTATATCAGCGTCATGGGAGCTACCGGCAGTGGGAAGACTACGGTAAATTGATACGCTCGTGCTACCTCCACTGTGCTAATTAGTATCCTAGTTCATCAACCTCGCAAGCAACTCCAATCTTCGCGTTGGAAGGGGCCTTCAATCGTGCACCAACTCAGTTCAGCTCGCTCCACCTTTCGAATTAGATGGGCATATGGTCACTCTGATCGATACACCAGGATTTGACGATACGACTAAGAGCGATGCTGATATACTAAACATGGTGGCGGCCTTTCTGGCCACTACGTAAGTCATTCTATCTATTTCTGACAGAATCAAAGCCTCAAAGGTACTCTTTAGGTACGAGCACGGAAAGAAGTTAGCTGGAGTGATCTACCTTCACCGGATTTCAGATGTGCGGATGGGAGGTATTTCTACCCGGAACTTCAGAATGTTCAGAGAACTCTGCGGCGAGAGTACCTTGAAAAATGTTGTCATTGTGACGAACATGTGGGGTGAAGTAGGACAGCAAGTCGGGGAGGCTCGAGAGGCAGAATTGGCGAGTGAAGACAAGTTTTTCAAGCCGGTACTTGATAAAGGAGGACAACTTCTTCGGCACGACAACACCGTTGAGTCCGCTCATGCTATTCTTCGACATCTGATAGGCAATCAGCCACTTCCCCTCTGCATCCAACGTGAGCTCGTCGACCAACACAAGGAGCTATCTGAAACGGCAGCGGGAGAAGAGCTCAACCGAGAGCTAATGGCCCAAATGAGGAAGCACAAAACAGAGATGAAGGCGCTTGAGGAAGAAATGAAACGTTAGTGGCATTCTTTCTAGTACGCAGTATCCGCTTACGCACACTATTGTCTATCTACAGAGGCCATCAGAGCCAAAGATGAAGAGACAAGAAAGGAACTGGAAGTAGAGACGAAGAAATTACAGACTGAAATGATGAAGGTCCAGTCTAATGCCCAGAAGCTGGCCACCGATTACAGCGAGCAGAAAGCTAGGCTTGAACAAAACATGGAGCAAGCTCGGTCCAGGGCAGCGGAAGCAGAGGTGAACCAACGGCGACAAATTCAAGAGCTGCAGGATCAGCTTCAACGAACGACGGCAACGTCGAATGCGGAACGAGAGAACCTTCAGCGAAGGCTCGAGGAGGCTCTAGGAAGGTACAATCACAACCAGCGGCAGGGAGGGCTCTTCGGTAGCATTGGTAGAGCACTCGATTCCATTTTGGGGTTCTGATCCTCTCAGATGGGTCGTACTTACGGTTTGCTGGACAATACTTTGACTGTGATTCTTCTCATGTATGACCAAGTTATCAGCATATCGGATTTGAACGTAGCATGTGAGTTCCTATGCGATAGTGATTATAATACAGTATGCGATACAGACACGAAACAAAATAAAAATACTAGATTAAACGTCTAACGTTCATAGCGCTGAACTCATCCCAGAACCTTCTTCACACCCTCCTTTTGCGAGGCAGTCAACCGATCAGGGAACTGTACATCCCATTTCACTATCAGATCGCCCTTCTTTTTCACACTGCCGTCTTTCCTGATGGGCATGCCTTCGCCAGCTATCGTCGTTTCCTGACCAGGCTTAACAACTCCCGATGGTATTGCCACCTGCAACTTCCTGCCATCCAACAACTCTACAACTTTCTTCCCACCGTCGTGTGTCAATGCTTCGACTAACGATATTGGTGCCCGGCATACGAGGTCATTACCTTCACGTGTGAAGGTATTGTGAGGTTTCTCCTCAACAACGAACACCAAGTCCTGTGCTTCACCGTTCGGCTGTTCGTTGCCTGCGCGGGCAAACCGAATCTTCGTCCCACTCTTCCACCCTGGATGAATCTGTATATCGAGCACTTTGTCTTCTGTCGTGCCGTCTAATTTACGACGGCCGACTTTCAGATGCTTGACGGTACCGGTATACAGATCTTGTAAGGAGAGTTTTAGGGGCCGTACGATTTCGGAAGGACCTGATGTGGCCTGACGGGATGGAGCTGGTCGTGATCGCGGCATACCACCGGGCATACTACTGCTGAAGAATGACCCATCCATAGCATCGTCGTCGTCGTCGTCGTTAAATCCTCCAAACTTGCTACTCATGCCTGAGCGTCGACTGCCGCCCATACCTGGCATACCTCCCATACTACTGAATCCACCCAGTCCACCCAGACCGCCACCGAATATTTGCCTATAAGAATCAGATCAGCATCAAGCAGGTATTGCACGAGAGCATGACAACTTACTCGAAAATCTTTTGAGGGTCAGATGGGTTGAACCCTCCCGAGCTACTGAATCGCCCTGACGAACCAGGACCAGAGGTAAATGTGAAGGTTGTACCTCCACCAGGGAATCCGCCTCCGGGGAATCCGCTGAAGCCGGAGAATCCATCAGGGCCTGCGCCAGCGCCTGGCGAGGGACCACCACCTTTGAGACCCTCTTCACCAAACTGGTCGTATATTGCTCGCTTGTTTTTATCGCTCAAGACCTCAAAGGCTTCGGAAATCTGCAGAAGAGCATTCAATGAGTACATGTGAACCTGGAACCATCAACCACTTGACTTACCTCCTTGAACTTCTTTGATGCTTCCTCAGAGCCATTATTTCTATCTGGATGCCACTTTAAAGCCTGTACAAAGGTTTATCAGTTAGTTGCTAACGATATCCATGCAGAACATACGGCTTACCATTTTCTTGTAGGCTTTCTTGATTTCATTTTCGTCTGCATTCTTGTCGACGCCCAAAAGTTTGTAGTAGTCGTTACCCATGATAGTAGTCTAATGGTGTAGGAAGTGGAAAAACAGTGAACAGCTGAGGTATATACTGAATGGCGCCGTACTGGTGGGTACCAGCAGTTTCTAGCAATTACTATATGACGTCACTGGCACGTGCAGCCATCCATTCTGGATCCAACTGGAAATCGCTTGACGGCTGAGGAATGGCGGGGAATTGGAAGGTGAATTCAGAAGTGAATACTGTTGCTTCAAAGCTTTAGTATTTTTCTAAGAACGAACTTGTAATTTTTCGACTTTTCGACTTTGGATTTTGAAATTCTTGAAATTTTTCATTTGGCTTGTTAGCCCACGTGCGTCGACGGTCTAGTCCTGAAAATAAAACAATTTTTTCGATCCAGAGATCCAACTTCCACGACGATGTCTTCTCCGAGTCCCAGTTCAAGGCAACCGAAGAGCTTCTTGAATAATGACAGACCAGACTCGATAATTCGAAGATCATGGCATGCAATGACCGATATGCTTTCTCCATTTTCTGCTGCAGCTTTGGCTACACTCCCGAACACTGTTCGACCATCGCGATATACTCGTGCTGATGCTATTCCAGAAACAGAGCAAGATGTTGATGGACAGCGACCAACTGTACGAGACTACCATTCCATCAGCACTTTGCCTTCCCAGGTCAGARTACCGAAGAAGATTGCRACCCCTGTGAGAGTCGAGGGAAARGTTTGGTTTGCAAATGAAAGAAGTGCGTAAAAGACCGGATATTACGTCTGTATATCTGACGAAACGCCGTATTCTTCAGCTTGGGTTTCTTGGTTGAACTTGGCGGTATTGCTGGGGACATTGGCTCTTGCATTGTTCAATGCCTCAAAAGATTCTGTCGCCCGAAACTTTGCCTATGGTTATGCATTGATTAGCGTTGGCGTCGTTGTACGTTCTTTCCTTCTCCTTCAAACTCCCAGATTTCTGATATCTTACAGGTTTATGGCTACTTCCTCTACCAACACCGAATCACAATGATAAGAAGACGAGACCCTGGCCATTTTGGTACTTTCCAGTTTATTTACCGCTATATCTCTCACTCACAAGTTACTGTCGTAGATGCCATAGCTGGGCCAGTCATCGTCAGTGTCCTCCTTTTCTTTGCTATCCTTGCAAACTTTTTGATTCGAGGTAAATCTCCTCTCCTATTTATTCAACCTTAAGCTAATTCTCTTCTTTTATAGTTCGTGAACTGTAAGCAGTCTCATTTCGTGTAAGGGTCACACATTTGAACCTACTGACGAGATCATGTAGTCGAGAGAAAAATATACCCATACCCGGAGCAGGTTTATGGGCAACCTTCACTCGTCAACAAACTATGAACATCTCGTATTTGGAACCTGCCTACACCATGTTCAACCAACAGTAGCGACTGCAAGCGCAAGTGGATACGCCAATGACGATGGATTTGTGGCGTACACCGCCTGTCTTCTGGGCTGAATGACTCTCAGACGCTCAGTATTGATGGCCAGGGTGGACAAGCTTGAACACTTCGTAACCTTCTGTTCCATTCCCATATTCATATCATCATCCTCTTCGTCATAATTCTAAATATTTGCTCCGTGCATCCCGCGAGTTCTCTGCAGTGGTTGTCATCTTCAAGCGCCAAACACGATTGTACAAAGGTTGCACAAAGATTTGACCGGCTAGATATTGTTCCTTGTGTTTCGGCTTTCATCTTTTTTCATTCTTTGGTACCCCAGCGGTCAGATCTTGCATCACACAAGGAGATATATAGGTGGTCTCGGCCCTCTTTATCAGACTTCATATATTGATAGCTAACACCAATCATGATGATCCCCATGATCCTCGCTGAGATTCGAGAACGAAATCTATGAAGCGCTGCTTTGACAGTCGGACTCATCCTTTTTCGCCTCCGAGTACCTCGAAAGTGATCCGTTCCGCATTTCTAATGTAACACCGATGATTCAAGCTGTCATTGGTTGGATGGCCGGCTTTGCGGTGGGAACGTATTCAGGCACTGCTATTACTGGAATGTAGTGTGCAATCTGATTCCTCAGTGCCTGTCGGGGTGTGTATGTGAACCTCCGACGAGCATTCTGGCGAAAGCTCGAGCTCCGATCATTTGACGGATCATGCACGGGCGCTAATGTGCACTGACTTGCAATCCCTCGGCGACTGAAAGAAAACTGAAAGCCGGTACATAGACGCTGACCCAGAAGCTTCCGTGACGCTCTCTTCGTGAAAAAGATGAAGTTGATACATCCATGCATACAGTTTGCTTCTCTGTATCTTCTCTTCCAGGATTGATTTCTTGCTCCTCCGCTTGTCGGACCAAAATGAATATGACTCTTTATTAAATGAACATTCTGTATGCAGTGATTTCAAGTCCCGCTAGGGAAGACATATGGTGCCTTGCGCGTACATGTTACCAGGGCTTTGACCAAGTTGGTTAAATGCGACGCTGATCATGTACGCATCGCAAACAAGTAGTACCACAGGGTGACCCTGCCAGTGATAATGCCGAGGACAAACCACATTGAAATGGATACTTCTGACAGTGACAGTCGCGCCAGTCATTGGCAAAGAGCATCCCGAACGTCGACGTCGCGTCACTCAAAAAGTCATCTTGTCAGAGGCAGGGCCAAACTCCGAAAAAAAAACTTCGGCCTTCGGTCTATTACATCGGTCTATTACAAATTATGCTGGTACATCAGAAGCTACAAACACCAGATTCACTATTCTTCGACTGTCTATACTTGGATCCGTAGATTGAGATTCTATTCTGATGATCGTATAGCAAAGTAAGTATGATTGCCTGCACACAGTGTAGAATTAGACACTTACTTTACTGTCACTGTCTTATGTCGAACAAAATATGATGGAGTTTCTGCCCCTGGAAGCAATCTTCGAAGACCACTGATCATATAGAAACCTCCGAACGAGCCGTCCTGGAGATATGATTCCGATTAGTTGACTCGACCCTCACTCATGCTCCGGTCAGGATAAGAGAAACTTACCCGATTGGTGCTAGGATCGTTGGCAACTTCTACTTGGTGCTTCCAATGCACCTGTAACCCTCTACTTGAACTTTGACGCATAGCAAGGACCAGCTTTTCAATTCCGCCACGGCTAAGCGGCGTCCCATTGAGAGTGGCATTAACATTATCTGAGAAAGTATAGGCAATGGCTCTGAGAGCTGCTTCATCGGTTTTGGCCTCGAAAATGTCGCGAATATGGTTGACTGACCATTCGGTCAGGGAGCAAAGACGAGGAACACCAATACGAGGATACATAGCAGGCGATGAAGAATAAAAGGCACTTGTGTCTTGAAGACTGAAGCACTCAATTATTTCGCCTTTTTATAAGATAAATACCTGGAGCTTCAGATTCGGGGATATCATGAATCGAAATGTTTGTGAAAGTGAGCCATGGAACGACTGCCAAAAGGAGGGAAGTACTTCGAAGGAATTGAGCCATGCCCACAGTCACGGTGGCGTGCATTTGTCTGCTTAGCTTGAATCGCAAAGCTGGCATAATTCTTGTTCCTGAGTTGGAAGAAATGATAAATCCTGATGCGCACCGCACCGAAGTTTGTGGGGCAAACCAACCTAAAGACGCATAAGTATCAGCATACAGGTGACTCTGTACGTCGGAGTCGGGTATAGTTATGAGTCTTTTCCCGGGTATACCAAATCGTAGAAGGCCTGTCACCGTCACTTACGCGTGAAAAACCATGATCGCTGCTTAGACTGTTTGAGAGACCCCTCATCGCCTAAGTTGGGTGCCACAGCAGAGGGAATGCATAATGATTCGACAAGGTGATTCAAATTGAAGTTAAGCAATGATCGAGGAGACGTTTGGAATTTAGGATATGTACGAGTGGAAGAGAGGAGCGGGATTGCAACTTGGTGGCTCTGTGCCAGTGTAATATGACGTGAAAAGATTACCGACTGCTCACTTTCAAACTTGAACATTCGGGGCAAGTCGTTTTTCGGCACCTGACAAGACAGTGGACCTACGAAAGGGTCAGTAATGAATGAACATATGAATGTATATAGGAGTGGCTACGTACAGAGGTTCTTCATAAGTCTCATTAAGCCATATATCTTTGACACGATGGCCGAGCTAATTATATTTCAAAGTTTCAAAGTTCGCGCTAGTCGTATTGAGAGGTCCGAGTCTGCCCGATACTCGACTTAGCCTTGAAAGATAACATTCAGCATTACGATATAAATCGACCTCTCTGTGATCAAATTCGTCAACTCGCAAGCAAATAGAAAGGTGGCGCAGCCTGATCCTGGTCAGATGTACGTAGTGGTGGTAGTAGCCGGTGTTATATGGCATGGCTTGGAGGAGAAGATTCATCAGAGAACTGAGCCGGAGTTCAAAATTCAAGTCTTCATATGACTGAAAGAATTGAAGTTCGTAGAAACGAGGAGGCAGTTCAAGTTGAAGTTTTCGACTCTCAACCGGCTATTATGTAATCACCAAAATTGGGCAGATCAAACAAAAGCTGACGGCGTCTGACGAACTTGTACCATTCAACGTTCATCTGTGTCATACCGGCACCAATTTCATCGCTTGCACCTTTCTACAGGGTTGAAGATAGTCATCTCGCAGAATGAATTTCCCAGCTGCTCTTGCTCTAGCTGGAATAGATCCTTTTCTATCAGATGAACGGGCTCAGGACGTACGTCGGGCATTGGCGAAGGAAGAGCAAATGATAGCGAGTCTCGATGCAGAGATTGCTCAGGCTCAAGCTGCATTAGCAATGCTGATACGCCAGCGCAATGAGTCACAGCGTCTCATAAGCATTAACTCTGCTCCTTCTGACTCTGAGGCTAGAGCTATTCGGCAGTCTATCGCGCAAGGAGAATCGCATTTGGAGAAATTGCAGCAGGAAATGGAGGCGGTTCGGCAGTCGCTCCGAGTTTTACTTCAGCAAAGGGATCAAGCTGCCAATTCTAGCCGCAGCTCTAGTAATTCTGAAGACGACGACTCACAAAACGTCGCTGAAATTGACGCGAAACTTGACTGGTACCGAAACTATCTCACACAGCTGGAGCACAAGCATGCTGATGTTCAGGCAGACGTCGATGCTCATATTGCACTGCTTTCGCCTGTACGACGTTTACCCATGGAGATTCTTTCCGAAATATTCCTTCGATGCTTGCCTGAGCAGGAATTCGTTCGGCCATCTCCTACAGACGCACCTCTTTTGCTTATGCAGGTTTGTCGAGTATGGAGGAACGTAGCCATGTCCACACCGGGACTCTGGTCTTCTATATTAGTCACCACCGAAAAACGCTGCCGCCCGCATTTTTCACTCATAGAGCAATGGCTCAAGCGATCAGCCCCACATCCCCTCTCGTTCTGTATCGAAGAAAATCTCTACCTGGGTACCATTGAAAGAGAGGGTTTGTCGAATGTTTGTACTGGGGCTACGGTATTTCAGCTTTTCTTACCGGCTTATCCACGATGGAAGAGATTCCGCTTAGACGCCAAAGATTGGAGAGTTGATGATGCTATCCGCCAGATACCTAAGGAACTCGGTCCACCTCCGCAGCTTGAGAGTCTTTCTTTGAAAAGACCTTACTGGGGAGATGAAGTCCTAGACCACCTCCATATATTGTTCTCCAGTCCTCTCCTCCAGTCGATTTCTTGGCATGGCATTCTCTCTGGCCATACCGCTAATCCTCCGGACTTCATGCCTTTGGCTAAATTGCGCGAGTTGAAAATCGACAATCTCTTGACAAAGCGCCAGTTCTTCTCCGTACTTCGGAATGCACCTAATCTCGTCGTGTGCAAATTGACAGCCTTTTTTGCGTCGCCTGTAGATGTTGACGGGGACACTTCATCGGATGATCGTATCGCCTCCCACCATTTAAGGGTTCTCAGTTTAACTGCAGATGCTGCAGATGACCAACTGTTCGATGCACTCGTGCTGCCGTCACTTGAGGTGCTGCAAATCACCAGACTGGACAGGCCAGTATGGAACATCCCGCCCCCAGAGCAGTTCTGGTCTGCATCATCGTTTGCGACTTTCTACCAGAAATCGCGATGTGCGTTGAATACACTGGAACTCACTGATACAGACATAAAACCGTATGAGTTATTTGGGATATTGCGGATGTTCTCGGCTTCTCTTCGTAACCTCATCCTTTCGAACGACCATGTAGATGATGCATGTGTTGACGATGAGGTTCTCCGCTCATTGACGGCTTCTTCTTCCAACCGTGATTGTCTATGCCCCTTCCTTGGCTACATCAAGTTGTGGGGATGCATGTCATCGACGGATGGTGCTGTAGCCGATATGCTAGAGTCAAGGTGGGACTTGGCAAAGAAGGACCCGCGAGTCAGTCAATTGAGGCTGGCCATGATCATGTTCAAGGACGACGCTCTACATCCCAAGGATATCGCTCGTCTGGAGATCCTGAACAAGAAGCGAATAGGATTAACTCTATTGCGACGAGTCTAGGTGTATAATTTGGTATGTGTAACAATAATTATAACTTGATTTGAATACGATATCATGTCTTTCGTGTGGGCGACAGTGAGCGTCCCGGTTCAATTTGGTCAGAGGCAGAAGCGATTCAGAGGACTAGCTGTAGTTCAACATCAATGCCTTCTACAGTTTCTTCGCCTCATTGCTCAGCTAAACAGAGAGTGGTAGGATTCTAAATGGGCCCTAAATACAATGTTAGTTGACGTCTCCGATCCAACGCGCATAGAGACGTACACATGAGCTTTTGAAGCTTCCTTTTGAACAATCCATCTTAGCCACCTCGGGCAATTACCTTCAATGCGTTCACTGACCCTAGTGGAATTTTCACCGACTTCTTCAAAAACCCGTAACTTCCACACCCGAATTCCTGAGTCTGATTGACTTTCGTACAACGCCGTTTTAGCGTTCTCGTCCCAGGTCAATGTACCGGTCAAATGTACATCATGTGTCATGAGACCAAACAGTATGGGGACGCTCTCTGTGAGCTGAAAGAATTGCCGAGGAAGTTCGCGCTTGGGTACTTGTCCTATTTCAGGAGACGAGGGAAGTGTCCTGACGTGAACGTCGGACAAAGAAGCAGATTCAGGAATAGATACGGTGTCTGACTGCAGAAGCTTGAGGTCGGAGCATAGTTTAGAAAGGCGGCAGACGCGGTCATGGCCTTTGGCTGTTCCAATGGTAGAGAAAACTTGGGGAAGAGGTTGAGACAGGACAACTTGGTAGCTGTGCGAGAAGTTCGGCTCAAAACCTGGTGCGAGTAGCTCAGAGGACATCTGAGTGGAATATGAACGTCGTTAGTCTCCTGTGAGCAGATGAAAGATGGGACGACAGTCGATGCAATCTAAGCTGAACATCAGTTCGTTCTAGTTCGTTGACAACGGTAACATGCCATATGTAATAGTCCATTTTACGCGTCAAAGTAGGTTGAATACGCGACTTGTAAATTTGAGAACTTCATGTACTATGTAGGCTAATAAATGTAACAGTAGAATTATTCTATATCTTCATTCCACAACCTTTCTCCAAGAGGGTTTAGAACTCGAAGACCCTAAAGGAAGATAAACATTGGCGTAGACCACGTCCCTTGATCTGCATTATTCAAGCACAATCAACGCCGCAGCTCCGGCTCTAGCAGAGTCTGGTACTCAATGGCGAGAGCTTGCAAGAAACCGCGTTCATCAGAATGAATGCAAAGGACATGACGGATATACTGGCACTAACGGAGCCCAGCTCAGGGCGCACGCATTGTAGCACAGACTCAAAGAATGGATTACACCAGCCTTCACAAAATACCTCTACTTTTGAGGATTCCAGCCCAGCTTTTGAAAACATAAGACGAGAATAATGATACCTCATCCAAAGACTTTTTGAGCGTAGAAGTGCCATCAAGAAGAGAGTCCAAGAAGGCATTAGCTGTGGGCGGGGATGTGAATTGGTGTAATTCTATAAGAAAGCATTAAGCTGAATTGAGACAAGAATGGGCGAAGTAACATACCGGCACTGGCATATATAACAGCCAAAGATGCTCTTCGAGCATACCAAGCAAGCTGCCATGAGGTTGAAAATGAGCTATGCATCATTTGAATGGAAGAAGAGAGAGTACTTGGATAGACTGGTCGCCAATGGTATGGCATGCTTCATCGGCCACTTTCGCTGCATGCTGGAGCGCGGCTCGAGGATCGACCGGCGGCAATCCGGGCTCTGGTGAGGCTAAAAGAGCGAAGGCCTACAAAGTCCTGTTGTTTGAGTGCTTCAAGTACTGACAGGCGCGTAGGCTCACCTCAGGAAGATATTGCAAGACAGGTTCGTTATATTCCAGCCTCGCGCGCAAGACCTGCTTGAGAGTCGGAGAAGGTACTTCCCGCATCCGCGCTATTCCTTCGTCAAGCCAAGCCTGAATGAGAGTCTTCCTTGCTTGGTCTCCAACGCCAAATAGTGAAGATACCGCAGTATCCGAGAGAGGCTCTGCATGAGCTTGAGTTGGAGACAGCGCAAGTACTGAACGCGACAGAGCTTCACGGGTAAAGCCATGTGTCTTGACAAGTGAAGTCGCGAGCTTCAATAGCTGTGTCCTTCAGAATTAAATGCAACTCAACACGAAAATATTCGAGAAGGACTGTACATGATGTATACCTCGAAGCTGACATGGTGGACGTGATGAAGTCTGACGCGGCAAACGCCGGCTAGTCATTCAACAGCTCGCATGCAGAGGTCAAATTCCATCTTTACTCTTTTTCTTCATCGCTATAGCGCTAAGCGCTTCTGCTTCTGCTTTCGTAGCGAATCTATTTCAATCTAGACATGTCTGATTGGGGTACGATTGATCTGCCTTCATTAAGCCGATGCTAATTTATCAACCCAATGATTAGAAAGTTCTGACGACGACAAGGCGACGAGTCCTCCGCCGAAGGTTGCCCCAGCTAAGAACAAAGGGAAATGGGATGGAGAGGATGAAGAGGACGATGCTCCTGTCGTAAGTCTGCTACCTTACTATGATCGAGATAGATCGGTTTACAAGTCAAATGAAGAGCGATTGGGAAGACTCTTCAGAAGAGGAGGAGGAGAAACCTAAACCTGCAGCTGTAGCGCCTCCGAAGAAAAAAGGTACCCTCAAGGCTAAGCTAGCCGAGAAAGAGGCGATGAAGGCTGCCCAGAAGGATGACGATGACGCTTACGACTCTGATGCGGTACTGGATCCTCGGGAAAGGGCACGGAGAGACAAGGAAAAAGAGCTGAACTCGGACTTGAATAATGCTGCAGATCTATTCGGTGCAGCTGCACTTGGTGGCAAGTTCAACACCTTATATATTTACAATATACTGAGCCCTTTCACGTTAGGCACGGCATCAAAAGAGCTGGACGAACTAATTTCATTCCAGCCTCGAACGAAGGAGGATTTCGTGAAACTTTCATCACTAATAATAGAATACATCGTCAAGAGGCATCAGAATAAGCCTCTGTATGCTTCATTTGTCGAGCATCATGTTCGCGAACTAGCCATGCCGCTCAAGGATGTCGAAGTACGCAAAGCTGCTAGTGGTTTAACGACCCTCGCAAATGAGAAGCAAAAAGAGCAGAGGGACAAGGCCAGCGGGAAGAAGAAGACAAAAGGTGCATCAAAGCCTGCACTAGGCGCCGCAAAGGTCTCCAACAAGTACGTGATCAACTATGCTCTAAGTTTCAGTTAAGTAGCTCATCTTGGTCTCGTAGATTCGATACCAGTGTATATGATGAAGCGCTAGATGACTTTGGCAGCAACGCGGACGATTTTATGTAGAACGTGACGCCTGTATCTATGCATGAAGGCGCATGGATGGAAGATGAGATGTATTCCTACTACCTTGACATACTACTAATACATTGCGACGTCAAATTTAGCTGGTGTTGCCAATACGTCAGAGTTGCTCCTTGAATCGATGTTGTGGATATCGTCCACACGAGCCAGGGATCTCTATCCCGCAGTGTTGACATCCAGTGGCTCTGAATCTATTAGATTCAGATGAGTCAGGCTGAGCCTGTGCTCCTTGTTTGGCATCGGGGTCCTCACTGATGATATGTGTCATTAGATAGCACCTCGAACTTTATGATCGGATTTGATATCTCTCACCCACAGATTCGAAGTAGTGCTCTGGTTTTTTCTGGGTGCATGTATTTCTTCCAAGACGTCTACCATTCCAAAGTTCACTTCAAGTTAGGAGTCTCAGCTCACTGAAGTATGTGAATAAATGTCTTCAACTACTTTTAAAAAGGCTCAAAGTATGCTTGGATAGGTGAAAGAGCGCATATCGTCTGGTCCCCTCCTACAGGAGCTAGTAGAAATGAAGTCACCAGTAGACATAATGACTGTCACTCTTTCTACAGCTCGCACTCACGATTGTCGGTTGGTCTCTTCATATCTGCGTTCTTTTGTTGCACGGATGCTTAATATGCCCGGTTGGTCTCTTCATACTTGCGTTCTTTTGTTACATGAGTGCTTAATATGCCCAGGACGTATGACAGTGATGTTTGTGGAACCGGCCGGAAGCCGCTCTTCTGATGGCTCAAAAAGATCTCATGACTTGTAAGGAATTCATTTCTGGCTTTGGATGCAAACTTACCGACTGAAAATACTCAGAGACATTAATTAATCTTCCTAACGTTTCTATGGTCAATATTACAGACAAGACATATGAATTAAGCGGTCAAGAGGATGGCACGCCGAACTCTTCTATTAATGCCCTTATCTTTGATGACTGTCTCTGGTGTCAAGTTTCAGGGCGTCTCTCATCGGTTTGACTTGGGTTTGACTACATCAACAGCAAGAGCCGTAGCTTTCGTGCTGGTCTGAACACTCGTGCCGTATTCGACATATGGTTCGACATGGTCAGACAGGACTTCTCTGTTTGCACTCTCAAAAGGCCGCGAACTGATCTGGCTGTACCTGGAAGCCTGTGGTGTCGATGTGACTATTTACCGCTACTTTCAATGCCCTTGAGGTCTGACCGATAGCTCTTAGGTTGTCATCACTCTTACGCCGTATACTGGGCTGCAGGTTCCAAAAGACAAAAAATAGATGACGGACGTTTGACGATCGTTTCGTCTTCAAAGACCTGCTAACAAGACCCAGCGCTCCTCACTTCGGAGCGTGCGGGAAGCGTCTTTCACTCCCGCAAGCTGCAGGAGGCCCACACCGCAATCACTGTAACTACCTTCCGCATCTTCCACATCTATACCTCATGATAATTCATTTACGAGACCGGTGTTCGAACTTCGATCGCCTCGGTTTGAAATTCGAATCCGGAGTTAGCTGAGAGACCTCCGCGTCAGAACGTATTGACGGCATTTGCGAACTGAGTGACCCGGAGAAAGGCGTCGGGAGAACCTAGGTGTTGCTTTCATCCTTGATGTCGTTATATGAGATCTGATGTGTTTTCCATTAACTAGATCCCCATCCGAACACACGAACATTGAGTGTGAGTAGTACTGTGAAGCTGAAGATCTAGACGACGGCGGGGGAGCTGTATGACACCGAGATGTTAAGTAGTCGGGTTTGATCTGATTCTCCTTCCTGCTGTAAGGAAGTGGTTGAGTGAACGTCACTCCTTAAATTACGCTGTACGGCTTTACTGCCAGTTCACTCGTTTGCCTCTACGGATTCTTTCTTTCTACAGCCTAAGGATTTGATAGTTAGGCCTCTAGCGCTTTAGCTTTAGGCGCTGCTTGGTGATGTTTGGCAAAAGCTTCTATACTACCGAGGAAATCTAATCGCGTTTCCAATTCAATCCGTTGCGCTAGGTAGCAGCTACGTTCAACTTGGAATCTTTAACAACTTCTTGACTCCTCGAGTGACCATGGGCGATCTCGTGGATTCTATGCTAGATCTTATGCGACGTCTTCCTCCAACACGCACAGAGGAAAATGTCGCAGCTTTGATAGGAATATGCCCTGAATATGCGGATGATTTGCTGGGCAGCGTTGATCAACCTCTACAGCTCAAGACAGACCGTGCTACTGGCCGAGAATACCTTGCTTGTGATTATAATCGTGATGGAGAGAGCTACAGGTAAGTTGACCTAGCTTGAGGAAATATCCTGTTTGGACGAGCTCTTCGAGTTCTTGTTGGGTTTAGATGTGCATGCGACTGGGGCTCATACTTCTCGCCAGATCCCCCTGGTCGAACGAATACGATCCACCTTTAGAAGATGGGACTGTGCCTACTCCGAAACTGCGGAAGCTTGAAATTTCTGCGAACGAAGCGTTCGACACGTACCGCGAGATGTGTGTCATATTCTTATGTTCAGGAAGACATCTCTGACCATACTTCTCCCGCTTTCATAGGTACTTTGAGGGCGGAGTCTCATCGGTGTATCTATGGGACCTTGAGGACGGAGGGTTCGCTGGCGTAGTTCTACTGAAAAAGAGTGCGTTCATGAATTCATTTCAACTCTTTGTCTCTCAGGCTGATTTAATGTGCAGCAATGACACCAACGGCTCCTCATGAGCCTTCTGGATCGTGGGACTCAATTCATGTCTTTGAGACCGCTGAACGTGGTCGCCAAGCTCACTATAAGCTCACCTCAACTATTATGCTCCAACTTGTCACCAAGAAAAGCAGCGAAGGCGAAGGCGATGGTGAAAAGAAGATCGATAACGAGAAGAAAGGTCCAGAAAGCTGGAAACGCGACGGAGAGGTTACTCTCAGTGGCAGCATGACTCGACAAGTGAGCATCTTATTGTTCGTTAAAGATGTTGAATTTCCTAACGTCTTCTTATCTTGATCTTTAGACGGAACAAGATTGGCCATTACATGATTCTTCGTCTCACATCAGTAATACTGGAAAAATGATCGAAGAGATGGAGATCAAAATGCGAAATCTTCTGCAGGAGGTGTGTAACCTGATTTCCTGCTCTGTCTCCGCCGCAGCGTTGTCAATTCATTCTCCTTCCATTTGATCGCCCTTATTTATCACAGGTTTACTTTGGCAAGACGCGGGACATTATATATGATCTTCGAAGTGTCGATGATCTGGAGAAGACCCGAAGACAAAGGGAGCTTCAGAAGGAGCTGGTTGGATTCATCAAACGGTGAAATGCGAGGAAATTTTGGACTTTCTAGGTAGGAGGTAGCATGTGTTCATGTGCTTGTACAATTAAACTATTGTGATGCTTTGCTAAAACACCCACAAGTCGTTTGACATACTGAAACGAGCCCAGCATTAGACAGTCCTATCTCATAATTTGGGAATATGATAACAAATGGCGATGCTCACGAGTCACGGCACGGATTCTCAAGACAGACTTCTTTCCAAACCTGAAAGTTGAGCTATCCTGGGCCAGTGTTTGGATTTATGGCATGGTTCACGATGCTTTGGTTTGCTCGGTCAACATCTGAACCGCGTCACAACAAGTCTCTCTGGGTTTTAGGGTCGTCTTTCAAATGCCTACGATACCGCAATACCGTGGTGCCGCATGCACCACTTTAACTGCATTCATATCGGGTGCACACTTCAAACAAGCGTTTTAAAACGAGGATAATTAAGGACTAGCTTATACACAATGAAACTAGCCCTCTTTTTGTGGCGGGACCAAGGCGGGACAATAATTCTTCAGAATTGAGCTTCGCGTAACCACAGGTGTGCGAGTTGCACTAGAGAGCATCTACTTGCAGTAGATGGTACCGATACTGATACCTTCATAAGGGCCCAACTAAAACAAGACTTGTCAAGCTAGAACCAGAGGTTTCAGAGGTGAGCTTTACATGATCAAGCAGATTCCCCTGCAATACAGAAGGAACAGTCGAGTCTTGACAGATTGAGTCCATTGCATCGTCATCACCTTACCCAACGAGTTTAATTTCAACAAATGACTCAAAGACGGGAACTAAGAAGAACCATACCTGGGCAGGAAACGGCATTACCCGGTGAAAGAATGTGTACTTCACCTGTGGGGTGTAGGAAACCAAGCGAACGGTCGGGGAGAATGGGAATCATGTCTAGGATATATATTAGCCGCACTGGATCGACGAAAGACAAGATTCCAGGGACCTTTCTTGTTGTTGATGCGCCTGAAGCTTAGTACCTGTGGAAGAAGTAATGAGAAATCTCATGACACAGCACAAGCTCAAAGCAACTACTTTGGTGTCAATGAGCGCGGCAAAAGCGGCATTTCCAACCCCTTTGAATTGTATGACATGAACGGGAATAGTAACACAGACAGAACGAAAGTACACACGAGGGGTCCCATAAGTAATACCTTGGACGTTACTCCCGGCTGGGAGATTGAGAATCAGATACAATGACTCTAGCTCTGCTAAAGCTCCGCCGAGAGAATGTCCGACCTATTCTCGCAAAGTCAGTGGTATTGACTAAGTGCGACGGGCATAAGACGGACAACAATGACACTAGATGTGTTTTTTGATGCTATAAGGCTCTTGACCTCAGCTAAAATCGAGGTTGCAGTCAACGCGTGTTGATCACGAAACCCGTCGTACAGTTTAACATCGGTCGAGACACCAGGAAATAGCGTGGCGTTAAGATTGCCAGTGGCGATATTGATATCTGTCAGGAGAGAAAGACTGAGGCGGCATCAGTGAATTGAAATTTGACGGAGGTGATTGCGCACAATTTGGTAGGATCGGTCCCCTGATGAGACACGATGATTGAGTGTTGCGTCGGCCAATATCTGTAAACCTTCAGTTCAGGTAAAGGAAATGGGGCATCGGACAAGGAGCACTAACCCTACAAAATCTAAAATAAGGATTTGTATCGAGCTCAAAAATAGCATTCATGAGTACTTGCAGTATTGCTCAGCGTTACCATCACCGCCAGTGAGTGTGGGCTCAAAGTCAGGAAGCGCATCACAGGGACCTACATTGCACAGCAGATCATGAGAAATTTTCAAATAGAACACAAACTTTGGGGTAATACTCACCACCGCATTTCCAATTGCTGATTCCTTGGGGACAATAGGCCGCTCGAGCAAACTGGGTAAATGGCGCGAAACCAGCCAACTCAGCGGCCGAGACATTAGACACTCCTGTCTGACGCGCAAGTAGTATAGATGCTGCAGCCTCAGGACAAATTACAGCGAGAAAGAACAGGCAAAAAGCCAAGGCGTGCATCGCAAGTGTGTACTAGGAAGTAAGCACACGAGAAGCTGCGGAACTCTTCTAGAGTCATGCAAAAAAGAAGAAAAATAGAGTCCGTTTTATATTCGATCGATGAGAGGTCACCGCATGAATATACTGCCACTCCAACGGCCATCCAACTAGTTTGAAACAGGTGAAGCCTCTGATCTGCGAACTAAGGACGTCGCTGTCAAACAGAAAACGCTCGTTTCTTCGACCACCAGCATTCACTTCAGCAGCATTTCAACAATCAATAGGCGTGGTATTCCGATTGCTGGTGTTTACTTTCGTCGCACATTCAGTATTTTTCAAGTCAGATTCTACATGAATAAAACACAAAGCGAAATCACTAAAAGAAAAGAGCCTAATGCCTATCCATAACTGACAAGAACACTCACCTTTCAGGAGTCAAGGAAGAAGCGCACAAAATAGGCTCTTCAACAACTAAAGTCTATCAGCCGCCGATGATGGAATCTGGACATTGAGCGGTCACGGTAGCAATAGTCACCAGCAAGCCAGATGCTGGGCCTCATCCTCAGCGACTGAACTAGGACAAACAGGCATTGTGGAGTGATTGACCAGAAGTCCCAAATTCACAATCAGGACAGCATAGGCTGTGTCTGAAAGTCCACTGATCATCAGCTAAAAATTTGGAGGCATATGGGCCCGCACACTTGAGAAGCAGAGAAGTCACTAGGTGAGGATACCATTACGAAGCAGAGCATTTCCATATACAGAGCAGGGGTCGTCAACGTGATTTAGAATTCATGGCCGCGTACGGCATGCTCTGAGGGCACCACATACAAAAACACACTAGAAGCGTCAGGCAGGAAGATCGCGCGATATGAGGAAGTGCACGAGCGACGATGGAAAGAATCGGTCCGACAACTGAGTTCTTTCCTGCGTAGGAAAGTTGACGCCCTTTTGAATTCTGCATGTTGCCGCCTGCGACTGAAATTTAGATGGAGATGGACATATATATGACATTTGCGATAACCTACAACACCGTACAGCAGTAATACTTGGCGCAGTCGGATGCCATGCGTAAATCCGGCAAGCATTCATAGTCCGAATACGACTAATGGTGACTTCATTGGCTCTCGAAGTCGAGAATCGTTTGGAGCGGCTATGTCAAAGGGAAGTGAACGGGACGATTTTCATCGAGAAGCCAGCGTGGCATCAGCAATAGGATTTGCGTGAATGGTGATCTACAGGAGCCTAACAGTGAGTGATCAAGATAACACAGGAATTGAATGTGGATTTACATGGGTTAGTTTAATTTCAGACAAAGGTCTGTTTTTAGGATTCACAGGTGCGCGCTCCATTGCATCGAGGGTTGAGTCGGCGCCGTCGATGACTTTACCGAAAATCGTGTATTTACCGTCAAGATGAGGTTGTTTTAAGTATGTGATAAAGAACTGAGATTTATTCGAATCTGGTCCGGAATTAGCCATGGCTACCACACCACGAGCATTGAACTGAACGAGAGAGAGGTTGAGCTAGCGAAAACTTTTCCAAGATTCGACTTCTTACCTTGAGCGTTGATCTTATTTCGTCAGCAAAAGGTTTGCCCCAGATACTTTGGCCACCTTTACCTCCACCGGTGGGATCACCTGTCTGGATCATGAATCCTTTAATATTTCGGTGAAAGATGCAGCCGTCATAATAGTTTGATGCGCAAAGGGCCAGAAAATTCTGGATTTATATCAATCAGCGTCCGTTGTCAATCTAAGTACAAGGAATGCACCTCTGCAGCTTTCGGCACAGCCTCGCAGAAAATCTCTATCTGAAAGAGAATAAGTCCAGCGCAAGAGTATATAGATGTATTGACCTTTACCTTGATATCACCGTGAGTTGTGTGAAGAGTAACAGACTGACAGAAAAGAAAGAGTCAGAACATCTTCACAACACGGAACTTGGAGGTTAGATACCATGAGCCGTGGGAAAATATTGGGCCGATCTGATGATTTGTGAAGCGATGCAATTGCAAATAATAGCTGTACATAATTCAGTCCTACTCTTCCGTTCTCCCTTTTCTTCATCAACTATCATGAGGACCCCTTCAATTTATAGTCAGGATGATCCTCTCACAGAAGCGCTCAAGCCTCCTGAATCGGAATCAGACGAGCAGAGGAGAATTCGGCTAGAGCGAGAAGCGGAAGCAAAACGTGTTTCTGAACAGATCGACGAGGAACTTAGGCTAGAGAGAGAAAGATTGAGAAGGAAACGGGGCGATGTTAAGGTATTTCGATGGCTTTCTGATATGCTTGAGATAGCTTACTGGACTTCGGTGCAGCTTCTGTTACTCGGTCAGGCAGAGAGCGGCAAGTCGACACTGCAGAAACAGTTCCAGTTAATGTATAAACCCCATTCTCTCGACAAGGAGCGGGCTTCCTGGCGTACAGTCATCTATTTCAACGTCGTTCGCTCCATTAAACACATATTAACCACTCTCGAATCTTGGGAAGATGCTTTAGAGGAAGACTCGGACGGTGATCCCAGCAAATATGCCGGCACATCGTCGCAGCCTGGTCCCTCCACGTCCATGATAACTCCGCAGTCCCCCAATGGAATCTCTTCGCGCTCAGCGTCTCCATTCTCGGGCTCCAGGTCATCTATTGCCAGCCTTCGGCGGCGCCTTTCGCCGCTCGTGTCTGCAGATTCACAGCTCGCTGACAGGCTGAGTGGAGGTGTTACTGTTTCAGGATCCGGAAAAGGTAGCGTGTTCGTCCGAAGCGGTTGGCAGGCGCGTACAATCGAAAATGCCCTGGGTCGTAAGCGAGCGCGCCCATCCGGCGATTTCGACCTTAAAAAGTCCGAGGAAGTGGATGCTCAAGATCTTCTAGTGCAAGACGTCAGCCGTATGCTCGAGGTTTCAAAGGATGATATTAAGGAGTTGTGGGCACATCCGACTGTAAAGGGCTTGATTACTAAGAGACGATTGAAGCTAGACGAATGGTCTGAATTGTAAGCATTACTGTATTCATTCGCTTCCGCGTCTGTACTCATCTAGAGTCAGTTTCTTGAGGCATATCTCTCGCGTCGCGGCTCCAGACTATGTTCCATCGACTGGTAAGGCCAATGACCTCGATATATGCGCGTTCCTTTCTGAGTGAAGCACTCAGATGACATTTTACACGCTCGTATTCAAACCATGGGTGTTGCAGAACATGTTTTTGAAGTGAGAAATGATTTCACTTCAAAACGCTTTACGTTCTGACCACCTTTCTCTCAATCCAGGTGAACATTCATGGGAAATCTGTCTCTTGGCACTTGTTTGATGTAGGCGGCGCTCGCGGCCAACGACATACTTGGGTCCCTTATTTTGACGATGCCAATGCCATCATCTTCGTGGCTCCCGTCAGCGCATTCGATCAGGTGAAAATCATTCTTTTCTTCATTGGCCTCCGTTGTATCCTACTTCGTTGGGCTTGGTAGCTTGACGAAAGGCCGTCGCATTTCCTGGAATACTGACGTGTCTTATACCTTTGACAGTACTTGGAAGAAGATCCTCACACGAATCGTATTGATGACTCTCTTCAGCTTTTCACGCAAATCTGCTCTAGCCCTCTTCTCAAGAGTGTCCATCTTGTTTTATTTTTGAGTACGTCATTGTAATGATCATCTTGTGTATATATGCTCAATCATTCCTATCTGACAGACAAGACCGACCTTCTCCGTGCGAAATTGGACAGCGGCTTGAAGGTTGCAAAATAGTGGGTTCATTTTTTGAACAATTCGATGTAGCCATAAGTACTCACTTCATGTGTAGCATCACCTCTTTCGGAGACCGGTCTAACGACTACGAAACCGTCGTGCAGTACTTCCGTGCTCATTTCCTACAAGTTCACAGAAGAAACAACGAAAATAGGCGTGTCCTATACACTCACTTCACCAGCGTTGTGGTATGTGCTCGTTCGTTAACAGAAATATCACGTTATCTCAGTCTCCACCGTCACTTAGGACACAAAAGCCACGCAACGCATTATTGGGAACGGTAAACGTTCCGTTGGCCGACCTTTTAACATCATCTGACGATCTTCCGTTTTACTAGTTCGAGACTCCATTTTCCGTGGATACTTGCAATCTGCTGCCTTGGTCTAATTAACTCGCTTGAACGAACGGCCAAATGCCAGAACTCTAATTGTCACTTATTCTTGCTGTTGTCATTCGCTTTTCGTATCGCCGCTGTTGCTACTGCTTTCTACAACGGCGCAAGTTGTAGCAGTAAGAAGGTCATAACAAAGTCACATCTTTGTTTCCTTCTCATCATCATCGCCATCCTTGTGCCATGTGTTCAACCCTTCTCGACCTCTTCCGCCCGTCTTGTAATCTTATCGGTTCTCGCTTGTTCAATGTTTCTATGAAATCGCTCGCCAGCTAGCTTGATCATTCTCGTCCTTCATATTTTATTCATACGACTGTACACGTATTGGACCTCTGTTTTTATGGTAATTCGTAAAGTCATCCAACTATTGTTGTAATCCCCCCCCAGAGTCCGTATATCCACACACAGAACACCAATAATACATTAATAATAGTGATACAATCGCTATCCATCAAAGCTATTCTTTTATGGGAGGGTCGGGGTAATGATTGGGTTGTGATGACCATCCAGACTGGTAACACATCAGTACTTCAGTGGTTACGGTGAGAAAGTTGTCTGGTATGTATATCGGCTTTCGTTATTCTTGAGTGCCTAAACTTGGGCTTGCAGTGACAGCGCTGAAAGCATATGAGACTAATATCATTTGTTGAATGATCATCATGATGTCAGGAAGGACGAGAGCATGTGTTGCAACTGGCTAATCACCAAGGACGAGCGCTGTTAGGCGCTATTCTAAGATGTTAGCTATTGTCCACGGGCGTATATGGTACGAAGCGTGCAACCGGCTGTCAAGCGTGGGTCAGAAGCTCCTTGGTCAACCTCGCTTTCAGGAGTACTAGTAGCTGTTGTATTGATTCGGAGTGTCAGTAGTTGGTACTGTTGATGATAACAGCAGCTGCGAACAGAGCCTTTTGCTAGTGCTATCGATCCCACTTCCAAGACGGTGAGGTTGCAATCACTCGAATCAGGTTACACCTAGGTCAAGCACATGTCCAAGCATACCTTGATCTATGAAGTCGCGAAGGCCGTGCCCGTCAAAGCTGTATTCACTGTGATCACCATTTCGCAAAAATCTAGATGTAACAGGGTAAGATGTTTATAAGATTTCCGGTGGTTTATAATACATTCATTCGGAGAGAAATTCAAAGCACCCATACAAACTGCGGCACGAGCTATCCGTTTCTAAATAGCATCATTCTCAACGAGTTTCCCGCAGATGATGTATTTGTTGGAGAAATGGTCAATCCAACCTGTAACAAAGGCGAGAAACAAGGATCAGCAACGAGAAGATATAAGACAGCATTTATCAAGACCTTTCATGTTCTCGCTGTATTGACAGAAAATGCGATTGGTTAGTGTGAATGAACCTAGAAAACAGTAACATGGATCTGAAATACATTTCATCGGGCTGTAGGTCTGCAAGTTTATCAAGCGGTTGGTCGATCGGAGTGAGCATCTCTGTTGCGGTTGTGTCGTCAGAAAGCACGATGCGTAATCCCAAACTTCGGGAAAAAGACTACATACCGAGGTCGAAAGATTGTTTGGCCATGCCACGCGAGGCATCTCGTCCAGCAAAGTTACCATACATTCCATCTAAAAATAATTGCTGTAGACACCAGGGAAGCGCATAAGATGAACAAGACATACTGGGACCATAGAAGTTTCTTCCTGCTGTTACATCGAACACAGTGCCGTTAATGGCCAGCAATATTCTGCCACCGTCGCGACCATTGAAAGGCTCAAGCGTCTTTGGAGTGTAAGTCTTGAAGAGGACAGTGGGTTGATGAGACTTCGGCATCCATGAGTATCCATTCCTGAACTCTTTTGGAATAGATTTCGGAGTTGAAGATGAAGGGAACAGGATACGTTGAACAGAGTAGAGAATGAAGACGAGGAGAGCTGTGTTGACGGGTGTTCCAACGTCGAATGCCATTTTGTTCAACGAAAAGAGAGAATCAGCAATTCTAGGTGGTTGTGGTGGAAGAAGGGTAGCTTTAGCCCGGTCTGCGAAGAGTACATAACTCGGAGACGCTGAATAAACCTGCTGACGTTACCACCGACCAACCACTGACTTCGAATTTGCGCCACCAACACTCCCACCATTGACCAACTCATACCTCGACATTGTTCAGGCTCTAGTCTCTACGCTTTAGAACGCCTCAAAGTCGATCTTCAAATGATTCAAATTGAATATGGATACATTCGTATAAGTCATCCATCTGGTTCATGCGCTATACTTAGCTATAGCCGATACAAGGCTTCACTATATCTAGTTCACGCGCTACACTGGTACTAGTAGCTTTGGGTACATCAAGTGACTCCAACAATCAGAATCGAATATTGTCCGTCAATGAGCCCATGCCGCTTAACCTTCTTTCCTTCCTATGATGGACTCAGCGGACATACCATACACCTACGTCGTGTTCCTGTCATGGTCTTATGATCATGATACCTTGGTCGGTCCGTCCCTTGTGCGGACCGCCGTTTTCGCTGAAAGATGGTACCAACCTCGCCAGCAATAAAAGGGAAAAATGAACAAGATTCAACCCACGCAAAATGTATATGCATGCGCTGAAACCACCTCTGGTTACTGCATTCATAGCTCTGTCGCTTTTGTCTGACTTTATATGTCGTACGCTTGCAATCCAGCTAGTGAATGTCACCGCGCTTGGTCCTGACCCTCAGACCGTCAATAGGCTCAATGGCGAGTCTTTTCAACAAGATGCGCTTGTGACCTTCAATGGGTTTCAATATGCGGTCCTCTGGGTGCCAGATAGCGCGAACTCCTCCGTCCGACACGCGAGTGTGCAGCGGAGAGCTCTGCCGAACGGTGAATGGGAGGGGTTTGTATTTACGGACTATAATCAAACGGATGATGACGGGCATGACATGTATGTGATGTTTTTTTCCTTCGTAAGTGCTGGTTTTAAATGTCAGTATATAGAATCTCCCTTGGTATCTCGCGAGGGGATGGGACGCTTCACCTTGCATTCGACCAACATGATAATCCACTGAATTACCGGCAGTCTATCCCCGGTGTGGCTTTAAACCCGACAGAAGTGAATTTCACCTCTGAGCTCTTCAGCCCTGTCCAGGTTTGTGTAACATCCTCGGCCACCGTAGCACACTTTGATTCCACTCCCACTACGTTTAGAACTCCCTTCCAGGCCTAGACTCTTTGGATAAAAACACGTATTTTATCAACATAACGTACCCCAGGCGAGTTGATGTTTGAAGAGGTTCTCATCATTAGAGTCCAGAACGACTTACTTCAGCTTCTTGGTAGATTTCTGCAAATCCCTTCTTCTGGAATGAAAATGAGTAACAACACCCCTGACCTTTTACTTGAGATGCGTGTTGGACGTTCTGGGCTTGGAGATGATTGGATATATCATTACACACCTGAGGGCAATTGGAGTTTGGTGGGTCGATACTTAGAGGTGTGTTGCCCCCATATATCCAGTACTCGGATTGCTCATATGGTATCGAACGTCAGGGTGTGAACAGTACGTGTTTCCAAGTTCTTTGAGCTTCGTGAAAACTGACTTACATATGCAGATAATGCCTACATAAATGGCCTAGACTTCGATAATTCTGGAAATCTTCACGCAACTTGGTGAGTTTTTCGACTCCTAGGGGACCACGGAAATCTCAAACGTTTTGGACACCAGGACTTACCGCGACTATGTAAATGATACAGGCCAGAGTGTCGCAGTTGAAGCCGGGCCCAATGGACCTGAGAATGTTGGTATCAGTGCCATTCCAGATGCCGATTGTTTTTACTATCCTAAAAGCTGTTTGCAGAATCACGATATGGACTTCTCCTACAGCCCTGACCTTGGATTTACCTGGCTCAATAATTGGGGCCAAACTATCGGGGACATGAGTGCCGAGATCCCAATTGTACCTGCTTCAGCAGGAATTACAATGTTCGGTATTCCGAAGTACGGGTGAGTTGAGTGTATGCCGCTGGAATGCTACGTAGAATTCAATCTTTGCCCTTCGCTATCTAGGGGGATATTGAATCAGGAGGCGCAGACTGTAGACCGAGAAGGGAGAATACACGTGCTGAATAGAGAAAATACGACCGGTACTGAACAATGGTTGGTCCTTCCATTGATAGTATGAAACACAAAAATTTCATATGTCCCGACAGGTATCATTACTGGCGTAGTACGACTATAAACTGGACGCGAACCCCCCTCCCCCTAGGCTTAGCTGTTCACTCCATCAACAACATTACCAACACCCCAACCGTCATTGGCAAAAGAGGCAAGCTCGTCTCACCCCCGGGGAGCGATACCTTGTTAGCAATACTCCCTTCAAACGCCGCGAACTCAACAGGTTTGAGCATATTGGGCAGTACAGCTCAAGGTCACTTTAGAGACTGGCAAATCATGTGGGAGACAAAGGAGGGCTGTGGATGGGAGCCTTTGGTGGATCGATATCGACTCGATACTGAGGTCGGAGGTGACGGCATTTTGAGTGTATTTTTGGTGAATGGAACAGAGGTGGTCGTGATGGATTTGGACTTGGAATTGGGCATTGCAAGGATGTAAGAAACGATCTAGCAAACTCAGCGGTAGGAGCTCTATTGTTCAACTCTCCAGTATGATATCAATCTCATGTCGAGAATTTTGAGTTCATGTCTTCATACTGTATGCTGTGTCTCAAACTCAAAGCTACGACTGAAGCCTTGAAACCCGGATCCTCTTCAAGTTCCGATCAGATATAAATCGAGCCTGTTCTGTTTCTAATCTCGAGGGAGGCTGTAAGGTAAGAGATTCTTTCTCAGTTGCCATGATCGTTGCAATGCCAGGTGGAAGTAAGTATTCGTGACGGAACATCAACTTAAAAGATATATGATATACATACATTGTTAGGTACGATCTTCCGGTAACTGCGTGCCGATCACAAATTTTCACTGGGTCGCTGCTTGTTCAAAGACGTCTCTGTATACTGTGCAGTAAGTACTCGCTGATCAACGTTCAACGTCAGTATGAAAGGTAACTGTTTTTTCTTAAGGCGGGGGAAAGAGGAGCTTCAAGGAAGAATTTCAAGACATCTATGATTCTATGTTCTCGGATGAGAACTTAAAGTTCCGAGGTGTAAGTAGGGCGCTGTACTCGGCATCATTTTCGAAGCGTTAGGGTGAATCGGCTCTGTCATGTTCACCGGTTGCTACACACTTACCTCAGGGAACTGCATTGTCATCTTAGATGTACTTACGCACCCTGAAAGCCATGACAGCACTGCGCTTTGAAGTACATAGTACTGACGTGAAGCCTACATTAATATAACACAACTTGAACGTCAACCGGGCTCGCCGACTGCGCAGTCAATGAATGTAGGATCCGAACTTGCGTGTCGCCTGGTTGTAGGAGATCTACACGGTAGTGACATCCGGGACAGCGCGCGCTGCGACTAGCTAGATCTCATCTGTCCTCAAAAACATAGTTATAGAATTGTCGTATAGCTGTACTGATTTTGTAGCGAGTATATTCAAGATTATCTCAGATGAACTCGGAAACGCTATTTCACCCTCTCCGATCATGATCGAGATCGTAATTGTGGCAAGTTTTCAAATCTGAGTCTCTCATTCAGTTGCCTCATTGACATTATTGTATGTGTGTCATGGTACAACTTCAATTGCGCGGTTAGACCTGAAGCACGCCCCTCTAATGAGTTTGACCTCGATAGATCGAGGTCACCTTATCCGCCTCATAGAGGGCTTGGTCACCAGGCTATTGCGCGGTTTAAAAATCTTCCTTTTAATCTACACTATATACATTGATAAGAAACCAAACTGCTAGGTGCCATAAGTAGTCGTAAAAGTTCTTGTTGGGATCCATATCCGAAGTGAAGCGGGAACGAAGGAGTGAATGTCGTGCGTGCACACACGTACTTAGGGACGCAAGTAGAAAAATCGAAAGAACGAATGAAGAATGGTTCGAGAAAGTGGTACATTGTCCCTTTGGGTTCCGAATGATTAGAAAAACAATACAGTAAAATAGTATACGAAGGAAAAGAATACGATAATAATAATATAGATTTGAACTGTTTCCCATGGAATAATGGTCRAAATAAGTGGCGTTAAGTTAAAAACCGCGAASGAGTGAAGAGCAAACGAGACATCGTAGCTATAAARAAATTAATGATGAAGTCGAAGAATAARGTATTTACCAYGGCCAGAATTTGAACRCAATCATGAACTTGAAAACTGTAAAGAGGGATAGGGAAGCAACAGCGCAGGCAGAATGCAAACGTGAACATCGATAGAAAATGATCGAAAGCATGTCGACAGATGAAAAACAGAGGCGCAGGCGATGGTGGAGAGCTTCGAGTTGAAAGAGACGAGGAGAATTTGCAGAGGAAATACTGCATTTTCACTCCTCCTCCTCCTCTTCCTCCTCTTCCTCAGCATCGCCTTCTCGGCCGCTACCACCTTTCCATTCTCTCTCCCAGAGTGGCGGTGAATTTGAAGACGCAGCGGAGTCTGTGCCAGGTGCAAGATTTGATCGTGCTCGCTCCAGACGGGCGAGAAGAGACTGGCGGTCATTTAAAAGTTCGTTAATGTAATCAATGGCTGTAGGGGCAGAAGGATAGATGAGTAACTGGCATATCATGAACAGCTTTGAGACCGACTTACTCTTCCCCAGCACAATATTTTCACTTCTTGGTCCAGCTCGACCATCAATCTTCTCACCAGTTCCATCATCAACCTTTCCACGCCTACCTCTCTTTGCCTTTGAGCCTCTTCCAGAGCCATTGTCCGCATTCATCTGAGATTCTTCCTCTAAACGGATAGCTTCCCTCAATGCAGGCACTGTCTCGCACAGCGCTTCATATCCTCGACGAATATTAGCACGTCGTTTTTGTTCTGATTGTATGTGGTTAGCCTTCTTTTGAGAAGGTGAGAGAAGTGTTGCTTTATTTGGCGGATTGGATGAAGGAGCTGGTGGAGAGGGCCTTGATCGTTTGTTAGCAGAAAATGAGCTAGACTCCAAAGAACGCTTATTTTGGCACGCTCCTGGTGATCCAGATGGGTGAATAGATTCAGCGGATGGCGAAGGGGAAGGGAGAGTGGAACCTGTTGAGTTACCGCGAATACTGCTGGTACTCGAGCTGGCGAAGGAAAAAGAAGACACTGATGATGATGAAGTCGTCGGTGGGGAGCCGATGAATGATCCGCTACGTAAATCCTGGTGTGCAGCGCCTAGGGTATGCAGAGGTGCGATAGATATCGGCTGAGGGACATGGCCTTGGCCATGAGAATGAAGTGTATGCGGGGAAGAATGGGAATGCGTCATATGCGGAGGTGCTTGCGGCTGAGTGCCCTGCTTCGATAGAAATGGAAAAGCGACATTGCGCTGCGATTGCTGCTGATAGAGAGCAGGCTGACGATGGTTCTGGGATTGGTTGGAAAAATCATAAGCATACTGAGATGGCTGATGAGACATGAAACTGTGAGACTGGTTATAGTGGTACTGCTGCATCATAGATGAAGAGTTCCAGGCTTCGGCATTGAGCGACATGAGATCCTTGGTGGCCTTGGTTAAAGCCTCACGACCCTGCGCATGAGGTACGTCTGGTAGCGCAGAATTCCCAGCGGAGTAAGAAGACCAATCTTGTTGGGCTGTATTTCTGTTATCGTTCGATTCAGAGTAATCGATAGATGAAAGAAAAGACTGGAAAGCATGAGACTCGGCAGGAGTAAGGAGATCAGACATTATAGGGTACTGCAAGAGGACAGCCAGGGTGGGCAACGTTGTGGACGTCAAGAAGACGACGCCGAAGACGAGACGTTAAAGAAAGAAAAAAAAGACAGCAAGTTTTGAGGGAACTGGCAGAGAAAGTCGAGGTAAATGTATCAATTTCCGACCTGTTGGCATGGAGGCTACCCCAGATGTGGCTGTGTCACTCACCTGATCTCTCTTTTCCATCTGCTTTCCCCCGCAAAAACAGATCTCGTGGCTTTCTCCTAACTCCAATTTCAATGTTTTTTTTCTGTTTTTTCTCTTCAGAATACTCTTTCTGACAAATATTTTCTGTCTTTCTATCCTGAAGGGTGCTCTGTATCCTCGTCTCTAGGCGCATAGGACTTTCTTCCACGAATGGCACTCTGGTCTGATCTTCTCATTGCTCACAACGTCAGGTTCTTTATCCCTTGCATGGCAACTATCGCTCCAAGTTCCATCACCAGAATTATTTTGGGATCATAGCATCAAAATTACGGTGCGAGCTCTCATGAGAGCTTTTGAGGCTCGAGTCCAGCCTGGCATGCTATGCTTTTGTGCATCATAGCAGTACCTCTCAGTGCTGCGGAACCTTGCTTTGTGTGTAGGATCAGAGACACAACTCAAATTGACGACTTCTACTTGCTCCGTTGCGACCTCCCACCTACATTTTCTTGACCAATGGCACCCTGGCGGCGGCGGCGGCGGCACCCTGGCGTCACCTACCCATACCAAGAGGGTCGGGTAAGTGCCGCTGTGATGAGTCATCTCGTATTATCCATTGACGCAAGCGACTTTGATGGTCCGCTGTCTAGGACTAGGAGCAACAAAGTTTGCATATTTCAAACATTCCTACTTAGTTTAAACAGAGGAAGAAGCAGGGAAAAGTCCTTCGCCACGAACCTGCAAATGAACCTTTAAATTCTCAACATGCCGCAATTGCCGCGACGCTTCAGAGATCTTCCTCCTTCTTTCAGGCAACACTCATCCAGTGCCTTGGACAGGGTTTGGACTTCTGTCAGAAAAACTTAAGATTTGAGCGCGCCTGCCAGGGCCACTTCTAAAGTTCTTTCTTCATATGTAACGTTCTCTTGAATTGATTTGGATGTTTCTGGAATTCAGTGACGCGGTATGTCCTTATGTTTTTTTCTGATCATCAGTGACTCATCTTCCATATGCTCTAGTCTATGACATCGTCTGTATAGGTCTGTACCTCGGGCAGGTACCTGCAGGTGCTCGCCGATCAGCCAATCCCGTGGTAAATATTAATTTTCCTTGGACCTTGAGGGGAGCGTCAATCGATGGTGCACACGACTCGCCTGGGCTGACACTGTAGATGAAGTGATATAGTTTCGTTTGTCTGGAAATACAGCGAACTCTTCTCTTAGTTTTTCTGCGATTTTATTTGTTGACACGACCGTTAGAATTCGATGTGTTCCTCAGCCCCGAGGTGTTATACAAATTTGACGTTCGTCAAGTTTTGGCCTGGCTCAAGTCGACATGGAAAACACAGACGTTAATTTGCAAAGCTCGCCACGGTTTGCGAACGGACGGAGGTTTTTCTGAAACTCCTTTTCGATACCACCCGAACATTAGACGTTTTCCAAGCTCAACAAGGTTCTGCAGCTCGCATTGTCTGATCCCTCACGACCGCTTGGTCATCCCCTCGGAGATCTCCATTTTTTTACTTCAAGGCTACAGAAACAAGGTTCATTACTTGCCTTCTACGATCATGATCTGTTCTTACAGAAGTTGGCACAATCTCGGGGATAACAAATTATTCTGCCTCCTCCTTGATCGAGTTCGATGAACTTCGATCAGTCCCTCGGTCCCTACCTACTGGACCTGTCTTTTAAGGAGTACAGGCATCGTGAGCCTTGGGGTGTGGCGCATCATACACGTATAGGTCTCTGGTCTAGAATGCGGTTCTGGCTTTTTCATTTGTCTTATTTCTTTTTCTTCAACTTCATGAGCCGCTACTATTACCGTGAGGTACAAACTTGAGCGAGGGTCAGGAAGCAAAAGGTTTGTTCAAGGGCTCAGTTCGAGTTGGACCTCGCTAACTGACACTTGGCTGAGCTTGCAGGCACGTTGCGCTTCCAATTAAGCAATTATGACCCATGGGTGATCCGGGGCGCTGTGGTACAATTTACCTTCAATTAAGAGGTACCATATGCAAGTGCGCTATATCTGCCGCCAGTGTTGTCGAGCCTGTACATCGTGGGCTGGCTTAATGTTCGACAGAAATACGTATTAATTATTGTTTGTCCTGCACGCTCGGTTGGTCTCCATGGAGAACACGACAACTACTATTATGTGCAGCTGAGTATGCACAGTGCGTTATGTGCTGGCGTGGACCCAGACTCTCCATCAACGGGGTCTATCCGCTCATCGCCTTTTCGTCGGTGCCTATCCGTAAGTGTTCGGTTTTCGTGGCTTCGCTTGGACTGACGTTGCATGTCTATGTTCGCAACCGCTCACGGAACCTGCGCTTGCGTATTCGCATTTCAAACACTTCGATTTCAGTTTTCCTCGGACTTGTCGTCGTTCGGCAATACAGCTATACAACCCCCCCTTCCCCTCACACAAATTCCGAGAGTGCCGATTTTTGGAAGACTGCAGCGGTGACATTACTTACAGAACTCTGTGGCTCCGCTTTGCGCCATGCGTTTCTCAGTTCGGGTGCTCATACCTGCAGTAAGCCTGAGCCTCTCCTTTTCGGCATATTGAGCTATCGAGGTATACTGGCCCTCGGACTGGACACAACAACTTTGGGATAGAAAAACTTCGACTCCCATGCGCGTTAATGTGCTTGTCTTCCAATTTCCGAGATAGTGGCTGCAATACTTTCTCGGGCTCCGTCACAGAAGTATCGGAGATGGTGTTGACACCCGGTTTCCTTGCACAAGTACTGTTTCAGCAGGCTCGGGAAGACTCAATTTCATAGCTCGCAAGTTCATTCGAGAACTGAGATGGAAATGCTAGGCCTAGGCTTCATCGTCTACGGGTGTCGAAAGCCAATGAGAGCTTTGGAACTCAATGTTAGGCTTTACCAAATCCCGTTGGACGAACTGAGAAAGCTGGGCTCCTGTTCTGCTATGCTTGCTTCCTCCATACAACGCAGAAGCGATACATGAGGCATGAGGTTGGCTATCGTCACTGTCTACCAGCGGAAAGGCCTTCCTCCGCGCGCATTGTTACATCAAATGCCTGCGCGTGCGAAATGGTCGTGTAGTAGGTGTGACATATCGCCACCGCTGGACGAGGATACAAGCGCTGACCGTGGAGCCAGTCGAATCCCACGCTCGTTATGCTTCAAGTCTCAATCGTCTATAGTTGAGCTGTACGACTACTTGCGCAGCGCAGTCAATTAGTTCTCATAGAGCATAATCGCTGCCAGTGCCACCACCACAATCGCGATGAGTGGCAGCGGGGCGTACTCTTGGCTCTCTAATCCGAATTTCTCCTGTGTTTGTTTTTTTTACGACACGCGCTGCATCAGGGTTCTCGCCACTGCTGGGGGCCTACTCAATTATAGGTGGTCTCGACTCCCTAAAGACTTTGGCGTGTTCGCACCTTGTGGCACGTCTGTGGAGCATCCAAGATGTCCCTCTGAAAAGCTGGCTAGATGTACTTAGACGGTTAGTCTTCCTGTCTAATCATATTTTTTGCGCGGAGTCTGATTGTCCTTGTTGCCAATTGAGTAAGTATGTATTTGCGGTATCTTACGACCAAGCCTTTTTAGGAGCCTCGATCTACAGCCTGTTGATCATTTGATCACCAATAGTGTTCATTGAATATTATCCAGCCTATGATGATACTATGTGGACGATACATATTTTTATCGAGGTGCACCTATTCATCGTTAGTATCTCGATATCATCCGATTCAACCGTACTCTGCTTACGAACGGTCTACATCCTGTTGGCTGAGGAACTTAAAGCAGGTGTCGGTGTCCGAGCTCCCCATGGAGGGCCAGACCTAACAATTTTTTACGGAGTGTTGGAGTAGCCACGCCTCTAGATGTCGACTTTGCAAAATTCAAACAAAATGTTCTATCGAGGTCTGGCCAGTGCAACTTCTATCCACGGCTGATATAACGCAACATTGTGAATTCGTCTGTGAATCCGTATACTATTCTTTCTCTGGTCGATTGACCTGATCACAGTGAGCCGTTTACTTCTGATTCAAACCATGCTTGTTCCTGACTCTGTACCCGCACAGTTGATTTGGCACGGGTTACGTCTTCAGAGAGATAGAGAGTTCACGCTCCCGGACGAACTGGCGGTTGAAGCAAATGTCGCTTCGTATGTGCCCGATTTAAAATGTCAAACTCAACCCGGCGTGTCTTTTCTGTGCGTTTTCCAAGTGCATTGTGGCGCTTGACGACCAAATAAAACATCCGGAACTTCAATTGGGAGAGCTGTCAATCATTTGTCAATCTGCACCTTTTCCCACTGCTTTTTCTGTTGGTCTAGAGCCGAGACCCCAGCAAGGACCACTGACTATGTCATAATTGTATTCCTCTGCACCACTAGCACACGCCAACGTTATGAAATGTTATACAAGTCGCTCTGCTTCGCATTGGACGCAAGAGTTTCAAAGGCCAGTCTCTTAATTTATGAACTCTAGACTGTCGGATGTGATACTTCGTGTGTTCTGGTATAAGTACTTATTGCGTCAGCCACTGCTCGCGTCTCCGGCGGCGAGTCCACCCGAGCGGGCCGCAAAACTTCTTGTGAGAATTGCTTGACCAGAGAACAGCCAAAATTGGAAGTGCAAACTTGTTTATATGTTTCTGAAGTGCTCATAACAGTCTAATTCTGCTCCCTCCATATGTTTAATCATTTAATCTGCCCTTTTACATCAACATCGACTTGAATTATTGCTATTGTCGGTATGCCCTTTGCTATTCTTTACTCGACCCTCGATATGTCGGTTATTTCCCAGCAATTTGAGACGGGGTGTACCGCAAACAGCCCATGAATCTACTACTGCACATAGATCCTAGGAGCCCCTAATTATTATATAGCAATTGAATTTTGAGCCTCCAGGTACTCTCGTGGGGGGAGGGCCATTCACTCCGTTCATTATCAACGTTTATTAAAATCCTGATCGGGAAGGTGCTATACCAATTTGGGTAATTCGGCTAACGCCTAATGCACGCGTCCACCACGCGGCCACTGCCTGCACACAAGTATCGACTGCCAAGTCTGAATGAGTTTACCGATATCGTCGAATTCGTGGCTGAACACCTCAGTAGGCTGACAGTGGCGATGATTTCTGTGATATTTTATCTAACTTTACTTAGCTTCAATGTACCGAGGACTCGGGTGAGTGCTCGAAGCTCGAAATACTTACACGGAAATGTGCAGTTGTGGTTTGCGATTTCAGCACGTACACAGTGCACTCGATAGGTGAATAGCTCTCTGCTCCCCGTCGTCGTCATATGGCCTAGAATTCTACATCTGTTGGGAACAGTGTGTTTTTTTTGGCATCCGAACTTCCCATTGTGCACGATGCGTTCGCGGTCTCAGCATCTTCATCAAATACGCCACAGAAGCTACTTAGTAGCTCACTATCATTACATACCCCATGCGTCTCGTTATGAGAATTAATACCGTCGGACCGCACTTTGAGCACAAGGGTGAAAAGTGGTTCAAGTGAGAATATAGTATCAAGTCGCTTAGGAAAAGCAGCATACAATCTGTTCTAATGATAAAATGGGCCGCGCGTCTTCATTGTACTAAGAGGAATATGATAGATTAAATATATTTATGGACAAAGTGGCTGATACAAATACGGTACGGTGCTGCGGGGATGGGTATGCTCACCTAAGAATGTGCCAAAGACATATTTTTCGTCTGACAAATGCTCGGGCAGGTTCGGTCCCACTGCTGCAACTCAATAACATGGTACGAATAGCACCCGTGCAATCAACATCAGACTCTATGGGCACTAATTACAATCGGCGGAGACAAGGAGAACCACTTACTGATTGGATAACAGTGGAGCTTGAGGTTATTCCTGAGACTCAATTCAAATCGAACTAGTGGTTATAATCCGTTGAACGAGCGGAATTCTCTACCGGCGGCAATTTAAAGAGGGATAAGTTGTAAGTGCGTGATTAGTAGCACTCAGGTTGTGAGTAAGGCTCAGTAAGCGCCCAATCAACTAAAGACAGTGCAGTTCGCCTTCGAGATTCCCATTTCACGGCAATCTCCGGGATTGCCGTCACGGCAGCCCTTAATGATTGAAATGATTATTGTCAGGAAACTTGTACTCCTTACTCAGGCCTCAGGAGTCGACGTCTTTGTTCCACGCGCACTCGCTTGATTATCACTTCTTGACATGTCAGATTCTAACTGCAAGTGTAAATCGCAGAGTGCAGAAAAAAGGAAAAAGAAGAAATATCGCTCAGTCAGTTCCGATCTCAATTTGTTTGTTGGAATGATCTAATTTTTCACAAGGATGGGACTTGGAGTAAGAAGCTCGTGGACGGGCCTGGAGTATGGATAAGCTGTGTGTATTCATCCAGGAATACTTGGCGCGCGGCTCAAATGTTCTGCTAGGTGTCAAAGGAAAAGAAAAACAAACAGTCGGCGAACTTTACGACTTATTCGAATCAGTGAGCACGCAAATCGCCTCAGATCACTCGTCAATTAACACCACAATCCACAGCTGGCCTCAGAGCTCTGGCCTATAGAAGGACAGGCCAGTCATGAACCAAATGACGGCTCTGATTCATCCGAGGGTGAAGTAGAAGAATCTATCGAAGCTCAGATCAGTCGCGAAGTCTCAAGCATCAAGAGGCCGAAGTCCGAGCAAAGATTTGGTGCGCGAAAAGCAGTTTCATGTTCCCGTGCTTTTGTGCTTATATTAGACAGCTAACTGCCAGACTAATACGCCGTGTGGTACTGTAATTTGTATTTTGGGCACACAAATAACCTTATTATTTTTAAAGTTATTTTCATATCTTGCAGACCACCTGTTGATCCTGTTCGACTTGTCGAGACACACATTCGAAATGTTCAGAACACCGGCGTTACACACACTCGGTAGGATCTCGCATACTTGCGTAATGGTAGTTTCTTTCCTTATACAATCTGCCCAGTTACACGCATCGTTTTGTTCCAGTGTCAGCAACCTGCTACGCCAACATCCCCGACATACAATCGCTTTGTCGGTCTGTTCTCTCCCCCCTCTTAGGCCCAAATTCAGAGAAAGCATACAGCGTAAGTCTCAGTCCTTGGAGCGTTTGTGTGTCGTTCTTACGCAGCATTTTAGTACAAGATTGAATTGCGACTTCGTAATCACACATCTTTGACACGGCCAGCTCTCGTTCAAGCTATCGCTGAGTGTATTCCTGAAAAACATACGGTCAATTTGACAAATCCAGAACTTTTCATTCTCGTGGAAATTTTTAAGGTAAATTATATTCAGGGGGGTAAAGTATATGTACTCAGTAATTGCCCACAGAGTGTCTGCGGAATGTCACTTACAAAAGATTATTACAAGTTGCATAAATATAATGTCATGGAAATCGCAAACAGTGTTCACGAACAAAAGGCGGAGACTAATAGGGTTCACTGACTTCGTGTTTCCAAAAATTTTTTTTTAGTGAAGTAGCTTGGTATCTACCGAAACCCTCTATGCTACACCAGTACCGAATTAAAAACCGATCTCCCAATGTCCCTTATTGTCCACTGATATAATATGTAAATAGAATGAAGGCGTTGGCTATGCATATCCAGATATTCCATAACCGAACGGGAAGGGATATCTAACAGTATGGTACAGGTAGCGCTGAGTGGGTATATTTCTGTCCAGACATCCATGAATCGTTCTGATAACTAACACTCCTTCCGCTCCTCGAGATTGTGGGCACGCCGTATCCAGCGGCTGCAGCATCAGAGGAGTATGAGGCGGCGCTCGTTTGCGAGAAAGCCGAAGAGGTAAAGTTACCGGTCCACTCAAGGTCATTTGAATTTGGGGCATACCAGCTACGTGGACTAGCCAGCGGCTGGGGTTCGTTACCGTTCATCTAACAAGAAAGGTGAGCGGCCTGGCGATGGATGGATAGTTTTTAGTGGCTGCTGCACTTACGAAAGAGAAACTAGAGCTATAAACATCATAAGCCTGAGGGGGCAGCTCGGTGCTCGATTCGGGATAGGCGAAGTTGTAGACCACTGATATATGATCTTCGTTATTGGACATATCGATGAAATTGGCTGAGGCAGCGGTAGTTCGTGCGGGGAATAAATTTTGCATAATCGTGTATCGAGTCGGAGCTTAAGTCACGACATCAGAATTCATCAATGAGACGATAATGGATGTCATGAATGGACAACTTACAGGCACTTTCGCAAAGCGATTTCCAAAGACCAGGAACCAGCCTGGCGCTATACATCCACCCAGAGCTCTGAATAGGGGACGAGTGGCATTTTAAGGGGGCAACTTCTGTGTGAATCGGCAAGCCCGTGCCATCAAGAAATACAGAAAAAGAGCATTGCAACGTGAGGGGGCATGGAGACACAAAGGTGACGGTCGGATCCAAGTTGGATAGACGAGGTGAGCTGATGGGGTCATAGTTGAGAGAAGCAGAACCGGTCGAGGATGTCGGCGCCAGATGTAAGACAAGGGGCATCACCCGTTCGTTATTCACTATGTTGATTACAGGTGGCTGCGAAGACCAGGAAAGGCTTTCGAGCACGACATTGACCCAAATATTGCTTCTCCGGTAAGGGCTGCGATGATGTGATGCAGGTTTCTCTGGAGGGGGGGAAGTAGATGGGCTATTGCCCCCTGAGGACATCGTGGTAGAGTCGCCGTCGGTCTCCGTATTGCGACGACATATTAATTGAAGAACTATTTCCAGTCAAAAGGAGCCATTGCGTCAACGAAAGGACATACTAACTTTTTTCGCTTTTGCAAGTATCTCTCAGCTGTTGAAGGCGACTGCCCACTTGCTTCGGAGTCCTTCGTTTTCCCGTAGTCTCAAAGATATAGTCTGAGATGAACCGATTTCTCATGCTAAAGCGACCGAGAGTTTTATTTGATCGAGAGTCGTCAGGTTTGTACTTTTCAAGAGCTGTGGGATGATATTGTATAAGTACTGTCAAAAACTGCACAGCATAACCTGAAATCCGAGCTTACCTTCAATCAAAGCTGCTTCCCTGAGAAGAAGAGAAATGTAAGGGCTTTTGCTAGCATCGAAAGATCCGTAGTCGCGATGACTTACAGGTGTGGCGGCCAAACTGCTTCACCTTTCCCTTTAAGAGTTTTCCAGCTCCTGCGTCCAGTAGCGACAATCTGAGCGGCGTCACGACTTTTCTCTTCTGCTGAGGGGGTATAGGATAGATCATCGACGGTGGACATGCAAACATAGCCTGCATGAGGTTTGCGAGACGAGCTCGTAGGACTTGAGTTCCAATCGGAATAAGACATGGATACAATGTTGTAGAGAAAGCGAAATTAAACAAGCGGGAATGTGGGGATAGGTGGTCATAACCTCACGGCTTTATAAACGAGAATTGTAATCGAAATTTGCCAAATCTAGTACACAGAATCTTGGAAAGGATCAAAGCTTCCACCGAGGCGACATTACCTCAGGATACCGATTTGTCACGAGGTTGAAAGGAACCATCGACAGGCCCGCTTTCGACGTTTTTCAAACGACCAGGAGTATAGCAAGCTGTGAAGGAAATAGAAGCCATTTCGTCAGCAACTGTTTCAAGTGTTGCGAATTAGGAATCGATCTCTTGCCCCTTATAGAGTTACCCAAGGGGTCTCAAGCTCAGGGTGTGGCGGGGACTTCCATACAATAATTTACATTTTCCGCCCGGTCCAGAAAACTTGGTCTAGATTAACCTATCCTTTACAGGACAGTGTCGAAACCGAGAGACTCGAGAAGAGTCAGAGGCGATTCGAATGTCATAGAAACCTCGTTCCAGGCAATAAAACTCACTTCTAAGTTCCAGTGGGAAGTTTGCTCGGGTAGGCGCTTAAAGAAATAGTATACATATAACATTGATCGGTCTTCTTCGACTGCATGGCATTGGTAACGGCACGGTTTGCAACAGCACGGTTTGAGACTTGCGAAGTCTGAGGAACAACCCCCGCAAATCAGAACATCTCAGAAACATTTGAGTCTACGAAGAAGAGACCATGATGAGCACTGATTTCACTTCACTAGTGAAGAAGCCTGAGGGGCACGTACCCTAATGGCACAGAAATCATGAGCATAGGAATTTACGAATAGGTGTTTGTTTTGGCTACAACACTTAGCAAAAAAGAAGGTGAGCTACATTTCAAATCACGATTCGCAACGTAAAGACGAACCTAAAAATGCTTCCGTAAGGCTCGGTTTGGGTTGCAAGACGGAAGTATATGTAGTTCGAACTGAGCTGTGTCGATGAGCCGGAGTCTATTCCACGTGTCGGGCACGTTTTCCCTGAATTTACTTCAAGACGTCCCTTTACGGTAACGTCGGTACATTGACTCTGACGCTACAATTTTGTGGCATACAATGGGGTTCACCTTGGGTCATACTTCAAATTCATCGCCAATAGAGGTTCTTAGAGTAAATGGGAGCCTTAGGAGCTCACTGATGGGATTATCCTCGCTGTTGCATCGCGACGCTTTGCCAGCAACTCTTGAGCTTAATCTTGACACGAAAAAGGGACGCGTCGCACTTGGGCAAAGCACAAGTATTCAAAGCGTATCTCCAACGAAGATTTGCGTTGAACTCAGAACATGAGATCCAGTGGTGTGCTGTCAAGCTAAGATAGGTTAGTTCAGAAACATCCAATTTAGCTAAACGACTCACCTTCCGCAGAAATACTTTACTCATGCTTTTGCTCACGTCAGGGTGCTTGTAGTCTTCGAGGACGAAAGGGACTGCAGGCAGTTGAACAGTGTCAATGTGCGTGGACGCATCGTTCTATTGGCTACGGATTGGCCATCAGGTTCGTTACATATACTTACAAGCCTATGATCTAGCGGAGCGCCGGATACCACTTCCATACCGACCTTTCTATAAAGAGAACAAAAGCCGCCGCACAGACAGTGAGAAGACAGATATGATTTTACCATACGCACCGGGTTTTGAAACTCGCGACGACCCTTCTAATTCAAATTTTAATCCGTCTCATATGGACGAATGAATGCCCTTGTTAGGTGAGAGAGAGGAAAAGTTTCCAAAGCATTCAAAAGCCGGCCACTCGGAGGAGTTTCGAGCTAAGGCCGGGAAAAAGGCGGTAAGCTCCAAACTCCGGCTTTGAGGGAGCGATTGAATCGTAAGCCCAACGTCAAAAGTGCTGCGACACGAAGGATGGTAGTGACTCCACTAAGGATAGGAGGGATGTGTCGGACGACCAGAGTTGACGACGGCCTTAATCAAAATCGAGGACCGAGACGCAATGGAACGAAGGGCAGTACTGGGAGTACTACTCTGTATCGTCTATAGCTCGTATGTCCGTTAAGCGTTGCGCAGTATTCATCTTCGCAACTGTAGGATGGCGAGGCAAATTCAAGGCAGAATTTACAACGGTTCGCTACGCAACTTATTTCAGCTACCATGTCCGAAATTATTTTTCTGCGGAAGACCAGGCGTAAATCCGAGCCTGAAACTGAGATTCGAGCGCTGAATATATGAAGTGACGATGCCTAGGGCTGCTAAATATTAGGAAAAGGCGCATTAGCGTCCTTGGTGTATTTGACTATCACGTGGTTTTTGTCACTGGGTCGCACTGTCACATCTCAGGTGCGTGAAGACTGCGTGAAGACGCGTGACATAACGCGTTTCGTGACACAGCACGTCTTTTCATTTCGTAACCCATTTGTTGAATCGTGGTCCTCCATCTAACACATCTCAATGTCACTCTGGGTAGACAAGGTATGCCAACTTTTAATCCAATCCAGCTTTTACTGAAGATTTTGATACAGTACCGTCCTAGAACTCTTGATGACCTTCACTATCATGGCGAACTATCAAACCGGCTGAAATCTCTCGTGAGTATGGTCGCCTCTTCTTGAAGGGTGCCTTATATACTCTGCTCTAGGCCTCCTCTGGCGACTTTCCTCATATCTTATTCTATGGACCCTCAGGAGCTGGAAAAAAGACAAGAATAACCTGCACGTTGAGACAGTTGTTTGGGCCCGGTGTTGAGAAGGTACGCCTTAGTTCTGCTTGAGAATTTCCGTGTTCTTAACCCTTATAATAGTTAAAAATTGACCAACGAGTCTTTCTCTCCCCTTCCAAACGTAAAATCGAAGTCAATATCGTGCAGAGCAATTTCCACATTGAAATAACACCAAGGTTGATTATCGGCTTCTTTGCCAATCTTGAGTGACTCATCAGCTATCTAGCGAGGCGGGAAACTTCGACCGAGTTGTCATACAAGAATTACTAAAAGAAATTGCTCAGACTCAGCAGGTGGATCTTAATGCAAAGCAGAGATTCAAAGGTGTGTCTGAACACTCGATTCACGTGCTTTCCCTTCTCTGATAGTCATTCTCTAGTGGTTATCATCAATGAGGCTGATTCACTTTCCCGAGATGCACAAGCAGCCCTTCGTAGGACCATGGAGAAATACATGTCGAACATGCGAATCATTCTCTGCGCGAATAGCACCAGTCGATTGATTGCTCCGATCAAGAGTCGGTGTCTTCTCTTGCGTGTTGCTGCTCCCAGCAACGAAGAGGCGCGTAGCTTCTTGATATCGCGCATAATGAGTTGAACATGACACTTTTTATAGATGCAGAATGTCATGCAATATGTGGCCAAACGCGCAGGGTTCGACTTGCCTCCCGATGCCGCTGACAAAGTTATCGACGACTCCGGCGGAAATCTGCGTAAAGCTATCCTATGTCTAGAAGCTCTCAAAATGCAGTCGTACGTTATCATTCGCATCTCACGGGGCCTTCAGTGACGAACGTCGGTTGTAGACCAGACCTGTCCGGTTCTCTAACTATCGCAAAACCGGATTGGGAGACCTACTGTCACAAGGTAGCTGACCTCATTATAAGCGAGCAGTCCCCAGCTCGTGTCATGGAGGTTCGACAGAAGTTTTATGAACTACTGAGCCACTGTATACCGCCGACTATTATTCTCAAGGTTTGCTTCCCTTGCTATGAGAGATCTTATACTGATTGTGGGTCCCAATCAGACGGTAGCGGACAGAGTTGTGGATCGAGTAGACGAATCCATCAAAGCGGATGTTATGCACTGGGCAGCCATATATGTGAGTGAGCTGGTGCGGCCATCTAGTACAGTAGTTGAATCTCATGATGGTCGTTCTTCACAGGAGGTCCGGATGCGTATTGGTTCTAAGAAAATATATCACTTGGAAGCCTGGGTGGTGAAAGTCATGAGTCTATACAAGGTAACACCTCAAAGGTCTTTCATGATCATGGTTACTAAGGATGTTGTGATGTCGCTGTCTAATAGCATTTCTTCTACGATATGGACCTGTCAAGTTTTGATTGAGGGGACTCGGGATCCAGGATTCGCTTTAATACTGTGTCCAGCTAGCTCACGGACAATGTACAATATACTAGTAGTAGCATTTAATTCAGCGGCATCTTCGACTAAAGATCGACATTGAAAATCCAGGTACGGTACTCTCAAAATCTAAAACTTGCTTGTGGGGGTGGAGATAATCAACGTGTACTTCCCGCTTTGATGGAATATGCCCAGATACTGGCCAGAACTCCATCTCAGTCAATCCGCCATTGGTTACATGAACCTAAACATCGTGGTGAACACGTTACAAAGTTGCTGCGTACTCGGTCTCCACAGCTTTCATGAAGTCCAAGAGCTATACAAGTCAGGAAGGAAGAACACCACAACAATGCAACGTGCTCACAAGTTTATGTCTCTTTTCTCCAAGTGCTTTACCTGGCTCAGTTTTGAGCCTGTCGCTAATATGGATAAGTTTATCGCTGAAGTGCTGGATTGCTGAACGTGAGAGAGCTGGATCATCTGAGGGGGTATGTAAGGCGCTAGTACAATGCTTGTTAAGCCTCACTGATACATGCAGTTTAGGGACCTCACTTGTTTTGAACCGCAGAGAAGGCGGCGCAGCGTAATATGCCTATGACAGTGGCGTCGTGAGATGTAGTGACGGGCGAAAACAAGTGTATTCACCAAAGGCCCCAATGGCATCAAGTCTATCCGCATCCTGCACACAGTGCAATTCCATACATTCATTATGCCATTTCCCCCATTCCCCCTTTTCCCTAAGTTTCTTCTCTGTAGTCCACGAAACGTTTTCGATTATCTGCGCAATCTGACATGCTCTTCCATCCTCGATAATGTCTATCTTGGAATTGGCGGCCGCAGAACGGAACAGAGGAAGCAGAAATGCATAAGGATCGGCGGCTTCCTCGGGCGACACGTATTTTTTGTCTAGAACATCGTGAAGAAGGGCAGCTTGACATGGGATGACAAAGTCAGCCTTAATTCGCGACGAAATGGGCCAGGAACACATACCTAACTCCACAGTCAAGAGGTCTGGCTGCACTGGAAGCGCTTTTGCAAGGCCCAGGGCAGTCCTTCGAACACGTTGAACTGGTTTTGACACAGTGGTCAGTAAGCGAACTGCAAGGCTTTACTCGTGTATGGCCGTACCATGGTACGCGTCGTGCGATGGATCGTACCGCGCCATGGTCTGGACCATGAGCTTTTCAGTGGCGTCTATATAGACCTTCTCATCTTCTGTAGGATACATTTGCAAAATGAAATACTGTTAGGAACCGAACTGTCCCTAAGTCAGGTCCATTGAATGACTCACCTCGCGAAATTGCAGCATCAACGGATCGTTTGTTAACATGTCACCGACCGGCGACGATGTCAAAACGCGTTACTTTACCGTCACCATCAGCTGGGAAACTTGAAATCTAATTTCTTCCCTCACCATGACACGTCGATTCCCTCAACTCCGGATTCCTACGACTCTCTTCATTGTTTTGTTAGCTTGCTGTATAACCAATTCGTCTGCAATCAACAAGATCAACTCTTCGTCTTCTATTACTGTGCGTCTAGGCCACATTTTTTGTTGCTAATGGCTGCTGCAATTGGGCTGTTAATTTTATTGTTTCCAGGATCAGGATATCAAGGAATGCTTGCCAGTACAACGACTGAGCTATCTGAAAAATGAAATTGAGGCGTCCGAGTCACCGGTGATGAGGAAGATCTTTGCCTGGCTTTTTCCTTTTGGCCCAGCCTGGAACTCGATCCTGGGTACTTTCTACATCAGCTCGTGAGGAATATCCGGTGTTGCTCCTCGGAAGACTTGTTCTAATATCCTCGCTTGCCACTTCTATGCTTTCGTGTTCTGTGGTTCCGAAGTGTTCCGAATTTCATCCTCGCGTTCATCCCTGCAGAAATCAATGGGGACACTCTCAATACCATGACGGCTTTTGCGGTCAGCCCAACGTTTCTGTGCATGAACGTGTCTTGACTTTGCCTTTCTGTCAATTTTTTTTTACAAAGACCGGCGGACTTCTTTCTGATGTTTTCTTGCACCTCGTTCCTCACTCCTTCATGGGAGAACATCAAGACTCAGGTGTTCATTTCGTCATGGTTGAGGAAAAGCGAAACATTCTGATAGGGTTCGTACCCTCCTTTCTGACTTCAAAATATGCATCGAAAGTAATTCCAAGATCAGCCTTGGGATATTCATGGGCTTTTCGGCATTCTTTATCATGGAAAAGACACTTCGAGTCTTGGGTGGCGGCGAGGAGTCTGCCGGGGCTCATGGCCATACGCATTCCCACTCTCCTAGCGAGCCTACAGTTGCGGAGGTGACAGGACGGGCCTCATCAATTTCAGAAACGGGACTCAGGTCTCGAGGCAAAGACAACGACACTGACGTCAAGTCGGAGCCCGTTCAGGCTTCTGCCAGCAACAGTCCGGGCCCATCGAAACTCTCAGCGTATCTTAATCTATTTGGCGATTTCGTACACAACATGTCAGTGTCGCTGGGTTTCCTATTGCGCTTGGCTTCTGACTCGTTTTGTTTTTAGCACTGATGGGCTTGCGTGCGTCTAGACATTTCTCATCTCTTCTCAGGATTGTTGAATCATTGTCATGGTTGATAGGATGGCAGCCTCCTTCTATGCGTCTCCACTCATAGGGGCAACAACAACATTAGCTTGCTTTGCCCATGAAATTCCGCACGAAATTGCGGACTATTCGATTTTAATTCGAAGCGGCTTCACGAAACGGCAAGCCATGCAATCTCAATTTATAACCGCGATCGGTGCTTTCGTAAGATTTTTTCTTTTATGTTGTTAAAGTTACGATACTGACAGTAGTTTTTGTATTCTTACTTTGACCTCTCACTCACGTTCGTGGTTGTCGACGAATGTTCGTCCTGTCTATTCACTACAAACTTCGCACGTCCTCGCCTTACATGCTAATGCATTGTATCTGCGTTGCCGCAAACGCCTTTGCTGGCTTTTAGGTTGGGTACCTTCTGTCACTTCGCTTTCGCTGGTGCACTGAATACTGATGTTCTGCTATTTTTTCCTTGAATTCAATGACCGATGGACCGTGTTCTTGCCACTCTAATAGCACTTTCATCGGTATAGCCGTTGCTACGGCTTCTTCAGGTGAAGATGCCGCCTCCCATGTCATTAATCTCGCAGCTGGCATTCGTCAAGATGCAAACGGTCTGCTGGGAACCACGCTGCAAGTTGCTGATCTGGTCAGTATACGCATGGTGAAAGTCTCGCTTCATATGACGATTAGTGTCATGATTAGTGATGCTTCACCGCGTTCTTGAGATCCTTGGCTGATTATTGGTTGTCAACCCTGCAGGTTATTCCCTTCGTGGCGGGAGGATTCCTCTATATTGGAGCTGTCGCCGTGCTGCCTACGTATGGTACCTCTCCACATTTATACATTGTTCCTGACTCGTGTCTGTTTTCTATATATCTTTGACAGCCTTCTTGCTGAGAGCAAGTCCGTGAAGCAAGCTCTCCGGGAGGTAGAGTGTTTCCTACCTACCGACGTCTGGAATTTTCACTTAGCTAAATATACAGTTTGCTGCCATGTTTTTCGGTGTCGCGTGCATGTTCTTTGTTGCGTGAGTGCGATTTCACGATTTTCCCCGGCGGGTCCGACACAGTCCGAAGGAGCTAACGGAAGACATTGTATCTGCAGATGGAATGAATGAGATATCTTGCGCGCCCAGATACTATAATACCCTACCCTACCTAGATCTCGGCTGCTATAGATTTGACTTGGGCGGATCGTAGATATACTATATATTGCCTTATAACTTTGCATGTGATCCAGTAGTGAGAAAACAGGGACGTGCGTCATAAACTTCTCTGAAGTTCGTGAAGTTCTTGAAGATATGTGTGCCAAGGTCAGTATTTATAAACTGAAAGTCGGAGGTGTTTTTAGAGCCATCTAGCAGGAGCTCGAATGACGATATTGGAAGCGCGTTGCTTCTACTGATGATGTGTATCATACACGATGTTTCCGAACCCTATAGGAACTAGGAGGCAAGTATACGATCATATGCAAGATGATAGTAGTAAAATATACTATATGGGCCATCACAGAGAGCCACTCGGGACCTGCGCGGCCACCAAGCCGAGGAACGTGCGTGCGTTTTGGCTGCAAACTGACTCAAAACGTAAACAATTTTCACTCAATTTTACTCCTTTTCTTCGCGTTTTCCTAGACTTGCCTCCAATTTGGCTCCATATTTCGACTCTTTCTTATCTTTTTCCAAACAAACACTGCTTTTTCCACCAAATTCCGCCAGAAACTGCTCCGATTACTCTTCTTCCTATTCCCAACTCCTCACCCGTCTTCCTTTTATTCTAGCGCATCCCAGCCTCTCCTTTAACGCCTCCTGCTCCTTCTCTCTGACGACCAAGTGTTCCCCCATCTCTCACTCGACATCTCATTCGAGCCGCTGCCTCCAAACTCTCACACACATCGCTTTATTTCTGGTCGTTTGCCCGGTTTTCAGCCCTTTTTTCTTCCTCGTTGCACGAGCAGGACTTGAATTACTGCACCGTATACTCAGTCTTACTCGAATCGCCGCGTGATGGGTACCAAAGGTCGCTCCGTGCCACGTATTGTGTGTTGCGCAATCCCCATTGCTAGAGCCGCTGGAAAGGTCTTGATAATCACCAGTCGTAAAAGACCTGACAATTGGGTTTGTAAGTCATCTTTTTCCCCCTTGCCCCACCCAGCTACACTGGATTGTCCACTTTTGTTCTGGGGCGTGGATTTTATGTCATTTCTCCTACAAGACACGTTTTCTGAATCGATTATTCCATGCTTTCACAGTGCCTAAAGGTGGTTGGGAACCGACGGATATAAAGCTGGAGAATGCAGCGTTGCGGGAAGCCTTTGAAGAAGGTCTCACCCTTTGTCCCTCTTTCCGTCTCCTCACCTCCTGATTCACGTCCTCTTTGCGCTGCCTTTTTACCTCTTCGAAATGATGCCTGCTTCATTGCACATTTCAATCGGCTCAAACAGCGGGCGTTCGTGGTACAATAACACGATATGTCACCACAATACCGACTCCGTCAGTGACATATCACTTCTATGAACTAGATGTGGCATCACTAGATCAAGTCTGGCAAGAGAGCCATGAAAGGAGACGAGAATGGGTCGATTACGCCGAGGCCGTACAACGTTTAGAATGGAAAAGAGAGTTGGCGCAAGGCCTTAGACTTTCATCTTTAGCGCCCTTGCGGTGACCTTAGGGGCAAGAGCCCCCTCACAACGTATCGACGACAATTGCGTAGATGATTTACTGGATCTGAAAAAAAGGCGAAGTTGGGACGCTTTCCTTGCTTCTCCTCAGTTGACTGTTTCACTTCCTTTTTGCTTAGACTTTCGGCTTCGTATGAAGACATTTGCTTCACGATTTCTCTACACTACTTTCTCCATCCACTAACAATACCCTACACCCGTACGCACACTTGCATCATCGACAGTCACCTCAATTCCATACTTACAATGTGTCTCATTCGCGTTAGTTCAGACTTGCATCACGCACTACACTTGCTCTCCGTGTACATTTATTCATGTCATGTCCTCCGTCCAGTTTCCCTCGCATGCTTGCTTTCGATATAGATGCTCGTTTTCCAGTCCTCCAAAGCAAAAATTCACCCCCCCCCCTCCCAAGACTGTTCCGTACCCTAGATCTCAATCATAGATGTAGTCCGTATATTTATATTAGTAGGCATCTCCAGCCTGACAAGACGTATAGTGCTTGTACCGGAGCTGCTAGTTTTTGTATATATATAAATATATTGCATGTTTTCACGGAGGCCTATCATGCCACTTTGTGCTTGACTACACTTCCCGTAGTACTTTGACCTATACAGCTCGATGGGTTTGCATTCGGACCTTGAGAGTGAGGGCGTTGCGCGCGCTATCCATGATAATTCGCTTAATACGGGTGCCTCGTTATCGGGCCTGCATCGATACCGGCAGGGAAATCGCAGAAAAACTGGTCATCGCACCCTCGATAGTCTCTTGCTCAACCTATAGGCTCAAGAGTCAAATACAAGGTCTGTCGAAGCCGACCGTTATGAGTACTAGGAATCCGTTTAATTGTCATAGCGTTAAAGTTACAGCCGCAGAGGCCCGTTGTGAAGCGGGGAGCTCTAGGATCTCGAGATCTCAACGTGGAATTACTTACTTAGGATACAGGAGCCTGAAAGTCGGTATTGAACGCTGCGTTTTGAGAGGCATCTAAAAGAGTATATGCGGTAACCAAGCTGTCCCACATAGAAAGCTGGTGTAGAATTTCATTCTACGTTCAAGATACATAGTGCCTGTGACTTTGGCAGAAAACTCTCGACGAAGATGAAGAAGTAAAAGCACATTCTAGATACAGAATCTAAGGCCCATCTTCTAGTGGTTTTGGCCAAACTTGCGGGTTGTAGTGACAAGAATCGTCTGTGTCAGTTATCAACTACCCCCCGTATTTGTTTGGCCCGCATTCGTTTGATTTGAGGCCGAGTTTCATTTAGACCCTGCTGCGGTTACCTCTGACTCCATCCACTTTGGAGCTGAGCCAATAATTTGAGAAACTCAGACGGATAGAGGTAGCGGACGTGACTTACGGCCTCGGGCCATGCGGCACGGTAGTCATTTCTGCAAAAGCCTCGAGGGAGCCCAGAAGTGGCATTGGGGTGAGAAGTCAACAGCAATCGGTCCTGTGGGACAGGCAAAGAAGGATACACTTCTGAAAGTCGCAACTCAAGCACTGAGCCTGTGTTTCTGGGCGAACAGCGTCAAACAAGGCAAAATTCGGAACTTGCTTGGGCCAAAATCTTAGGCCCCTGCAGCGCCGATAATCGATTTCGGTACTGTATTGGTTTCGTAAATTCACAAAACTCCACAAAGTCTCGCGAGAAGATAGGTATCATTTGATGCAAGGTATATACATCAATCCGATAGGTCGTACGCAGTCGTGTTGGTGGGGGGGTTTATGGGTTCTACGACATCTACAGTGTCCGCAACCGGTGCAGAAGGAAGCGCTGTAGCCTCCCACCCACTTTTGAACGATGCTATGGCCGCTACTAAGTTCAATATAGAGACCAAAACCTGTCAGCATATGAGAAGATCAGCTTTGGTCTACGCAAGCAGATTGATGACGAACATCACTTTTAATCAACCCCTTCCTTGTTGACCTGAGACAAAATCAGCACAGTGGGTAGTTTTATGCAAACCGTGCGTACCAATGAAGCGCTAATGGAAGGTTGGCAGAATTAACTATCACTTCATTCCAAAACGAGCTCCATCTCTGCTTCAATTCTTGCTTTTCAGCTGCAGTAAGATTGGTGCCCTTTGTCCTCCGAAGTGTGCGCTGTCGTGCAAGGTGAAGCTTTCGATCTTCACGCAAATGTGCAAACTGCAAAGCAACGTAAAGGGCCCAGCACCGACACGACCAGATCCCCATATTGCCAGCATCTAGATCCAAAGTTTTTGTTTTGGTGAAGAAAGGCGAAAGATCGATGGTCGGCTTGGACGGAATGACTTCATGGGATACTAGATAACTCAGGTGTTCTAGCGGATAATAGCCGAGCATTGACCAGCCCTGCAGCCTTTCTATGTTGAGAAGACTTCTAGTGGGTTGTGGATTTCGTTCCAAGGAGATCATCCACTGTATAATGGGAAGTAGACCTGTTGACAATTTGAAAAGCGGCTTGGCACCTGAAACTCGCGACTAACCCCAGAGTCTGGACAAAAAGTTAATCAGAAGAACACGGCAAAATCGTGGTAGAAGCCGGCCAACCTCCATAGCATTCTTGAATCGGATATAGCACTGGCAAACTTTGCACATCCTTCGGCAGCAGTACTTGTAGAGTTACTTCGAAGACCTGCGCGGTGTTGCAGTCGAGCACGTAGATTCAAAAGCGGTATGACTAGCTTCAGAGTGTACTGAAGTATCGTGAAGAATTTACTGCAATATGAAGCATCGAAAACATTAATATTGAGACGAGTAACCTGGCAACTTAACGCACTCGGAACCGCTCCATGTTCCCAGATATCGTACGAGGTGGTTGATGAATTCAGAGGGCGGTAGATTAGAGAAGCAACCAAGCAGCGCGTCGTTGAGCTTCGCAAGGGATGTTGGCTTTGAGTAAGACATAGCGGTTCTCTACAAAATGAATTCGACGTCCTCAAGACAGTAGCCGGTGATTTCCATACACCCGGTCAATAAGCCAACCCTCAATTACCGGCATCAAGCGTGAGAATATTACATAAGATTCTATACAGGGCCTTATATAAGGACTTGGTCTGTGCGTTTCTCTCTTTTCTTTGAACAATTTTACGAGGACACAAAAGTTCGGACTCGGTTTAAGCTCTTCCGCCTCCTTGTCCGCGTTCCCGTCCTCAAGAGTAAACCCAGGCATCTTTTGGTGCTGGGTCTGTCAGCTGTGCTTCAGGCACTCTTGTTCGATTGGTTTTTTTTCTTCGGTGGAGGTGTCGCTTCGGCAGGCGCTCATGATGAAGTCGGAATAACCTGTAGAGGGTGTCTGAAACGTGGCGAAGGGCCTACAGATTCGTATTTTTATCTTGGATATTTTTAATGGAAGTACTTGTTCATCAATCGTCTATCCTCATGCTATGAGTTAAGAATAGCTTCAGTCTAAACACGAGCCATCTGCTTTACTCTCAAATTCATCATGAGACCTCTGCGGTGCTCTCTTTATGGTTTTATAACGCTACCAGAATGCTACAGACACCTCACAAACCGACGATCATCCGCACTTCGTTGTTATTAGCCCTGTTGGTGAGGGTTCCATTGAATTTGTTGTGTCATATGAGGTTGATGCGAGGATTAAGCATAACCCAGGAGCAGTCTCAGAACTACTGGTGGATTTGTGTCCAGAGTACTACTCCATGCGATCTGAGCACGAGATGTTACCTTGTCACCATATTGAACGGCCCGTGTTCGTTGCACGATAATGTTCCGATTTTGACTGGCATGAAGGTATAAGTAGCAGGAAAGATGAATGTTTGAGCAAGCGTCTGCTCCACATCTAACAGTTGAAATGAGACTCTCGGCATCGTTGGCTTCGCTCTTGGCTTTTGTTTCCTTCGTAACCGCTCAGTCACCTGTTTGGGGCCAATGTATGTGTTCTCGTACGGGCTCTCGGATTAACAGGCTCATACATTTTTCGTGCAGGTGGTGGCATTGGATGGACGGGTCCTACCGTAAGCCTTGATCACTAGTCCCAGAATCTATAAGGAAGTTAACAGGCTTCAACGCACAGACCTGTGCAGCAGGTTCTACTTGTGTTGAATCAAACGCATATTACTCCCAATGCCTGCCTGTAAGTTCTTTTTCGAGTAGTTGGTAGGAAATTTCTTAATGACAATTTGTAGGGTGCTGCCTCTACCGGAAGCTCTGGAGGATCGGGAACTTCGACTGCCAGCGCTCCCGGAGCGACCGCAACCTCGACCGCATTCACCGACACAGTGGCCAAGGCTGCTGGAAAGACTTACTTTGGAACTGCAACTGATAATCCTGAGCTCACCGATACGGCGTACGTTGCTATCCTCGACCAAAGCGTTTATTTCGGTCAGCTCACTCCCGCGAACTCTATGAAATGGGTAAAACACTCTTCCCAAGACTTGAAGGGGTTAACCGGCTGATTGCTAGCGATAGGATGCCACCGAGCCTGAACAGGGAACCTTCACTTTCACTGAAGGTGATCAGATTGTGAGCTTAGCCAAGGCTAATGGCCAAATCATGCGAGGTTCATCAGTTTGTTTTGACTTCATCCATGCTCATTACTGATCCGTTCGAATTCGTCAGGGCACAACTGTGTATGGTACAACCAGTTGCCCAGCTGGGTTACCTCTGGCAATTTCGACAACGCGACTCTGACCAGTATTGTGGAAAATCACTGCAGTACGCTTGTAGGTCACTACAAAGGCGAAATGTGAGTTTGTCATCGCAAGTGTTCTGTTTTTAATTTGTTAATATTCCTCTACAGTTGTGCGTATGAAACCAATTTCAAACTCCACCATCCTTCTGACTGAGTGTTCCTTCCGTTCACCAGACAGTTGGGATATCATCAATGGTGAGAAATTTCTTGATACTCTATAATAATCAGCTCAGTATGAGTGCCAGAACCATTCAATGATGATGGAACATGGCGTTCGGATGTCTTCTACAATACCATGGGAACATCCTTCGTCGGTGTAGCTCTCAATGCCGCCCGAGCTGCTGACCCTAACGCTAAACTCTACGTAGGTCCCAAGCGTCAGCCTGCTCATTAGATTCGTCCAACTGATTCCTTCTAGATCAATGACTACAACATTGAATACACCGGTGCTAAGGCTACTGCTATGTACAATCTTGTTCAATCCCTTCAAGCCAGCGGTACGCCCATCGATGGTGTTGGCTTCCAGTGCCACTTCATCGTTGGAGAGGTTCCTACTTCATTCCAATCAGTGCTGGAGCAGTTTACTGCCTTGGGCATCGAAGTTGCTATCACTGAGCTCGACATCCGAATGACGCTTCCTGCGACAGATGCACTTTTGGCTCAGCAGAAAACAGACTATGAGAGTGTTATCTCGGCTTGTAACGCTGTCAAAGGTTGCGTTGGGGTACGTTTGATTGTTCCATGTATATCATTGTGTGCTGAAAAGTTGGTTAGGTGACCATCTGGGACTAGTTCGTATCTCTGCCTTTTCGTTTGAACGTGATCTAAGCTTTTCATTCCTCCCAAATCTAGCACTGACAAGGTGAGGAAATGCTTCTGCTGAATTATTGAATACCTTGGCTCATCCAATTTTGTCTCCAGTACTCATGGGTCCCGAGCACCTTCCCTGGTCAGGGTGATGCCTGCCCTTGGGACGAGGTAATTTACTTTGAAGAATAACTCTGAATGTACACTAATAAATCTTTGCTTAGAACCTGAACAAGAAGCCAGCATACGATGGTATTATTGCAGGATTCCAGTGAGCTCTTGGGTGTGATTTACGGTTATTCTTGAGGGAGGTGATGCAGGAATCGTACAAAAATTGAATCTCTAGGGATCAAACTCATAATGATAATTATTTAGAATTTATCCGTGTACGACCATTGTGAAGACGCTTTTTCATCAGTTGCAGGTATGTCCTGTTACGACGTTTCGAGCACGGAGACCTAATAGTCAAGGTCGAGAGCGCATCTTCATTCCCAACGTACAGCACATCCTTTGACCGTAAGCCTGACGGACTTCTTCGTTGATCCGGGAATTGGACTCGATAATTCTAGTGAACTGACGGCATGCGCATTCTGAATGATATCGGGGGATCGTGCACCGGACACCAGTGCTAAAAGCCAAGATGCTTTAATGCAATGGACACTGATGGAAGGCCCATGAAATCTACTAGTCTTGATTTTATTAAGGCAAGAATTCCGAAATCAATGGATAGCAAGAGCTTCGAGAGCCACTGAACGTGAGTCGTCTTGATCACAGTTTGAACCGTAACGTATATATTCTGGGTCCCAATACCAGCTTCTGCCGCGTTTGGCAGGAAAGGGTGCTCCTTTAAGCGTTTTGACCACGTCTTGAGTTGTGTAGGCCTAGGACAGATGGAAAACATTTGCAGGCACGTTACCTGTTCCGAGGCGGCCCATTGACATCAGAAAGAGCTCAGAGTTCTGCCAGGTAGAAGCCATACGCATTGGATACCTGACCCGAATTAAGAATGCCAGCCTTGCCAGAGTTCAAAAGCGAATTCGAAGAAAAGGTTTGACTTCTGCCTGCTCAGCTCAGGGAGACCGAAGAAAGGGTTTGGAAGCGACCAAGCCCTCACTTCAGGGCCGGTTTATCACGAACAAGACGCAGCTTTGTCACATGGCTACGGTCCGTACGGAACTTTTTTCAGGTCAATGCCAAGACCCAAGTGCCCTTGCCAGCAGAGGCCAGCAGCGGACTGGATAAACCCAGGTTACCATGTAGGGAGAGATTGACTGACTTTAGCTTCGTGCTTCTGACTCTTTATGGTTTACAGCTATGTATGTCATGGTGATCGGTACTCAGAAGTTAATGCTCAAGCTTCGTTTCTTCAAGGGGCTGCCGCATTGTGATTCGATTCTTATGGTACATCTACCTTCTCTGTGCCTTTACGGGGATACGGACGCCAGGAGATGCCTCTCAAACCGAAATTTGGCCGCTTTTTGTTGTCAACCTTATGGTGAGCCTTCCAGACAACTCAGTGTTGAAAGATTTATGCGAGGATTAAGCATAGTTGACAAGTCGCCTTCAAATTACGGATAGCCTCGTGTCAGAACAGGGGTATTGTATGACCAGAAAACCGGACACCTACTACGTTCACATGTACTTTCGACGCGTTTGTTTTTACGACGATTTCCCGGCGCTCACTGGCACTCGCGTATAAGTAACAAGAAACACGAGTGGGCTTGGCGACATTCGCTTCAGGCATTCAGAAATGAGACTTTCAGTGTCACTTGCTTCTCTTCTGGCTTTTGTCTCGTTGGTGACCGCTCAGTCCCCAGTTTGGGGCCAATGTATGTGTTCACGTATTGGTCGTCGCAGTAGTCAACTTACAGTTTTCTCGTGCAGGTGGTGGTATTGGTTGGACAGGTGCTACGGTAAGCCTTGACATTTCTTGGCTCCGTTGTGGCGATTTTGATACTTTGATTACACAGACATGTGCATCGGGCTCTACTTGCACCGAGATAAATGCTTACTATTTCCAGTGCCTACCCGTACGGTGCTCCGAATGAATTGTGGACAGTCTGCTAACTTGTACTTTCAGGGCGCTGCTTCAACGGGAAGCTCGGGAACTGGAACTACTACTGCTGGTGCCCCTGGAGCGACATCAACCGCATTCACCAACACGGTAGCCAAAGCTTCCGGAAAGACATACTTTGGATCTGCGACTGACAATCCTGAGCTCACTGACACAGCCTACGTCAACATCCTCAGCCAAAGTGCTTACTTCGGTCAGCTCACCCCCGGAAACGCCATGAAATGGGTGAGGTGCTTCCGCAGTGAGATCAGATACCTCAGGTGATTGATGTCAGAGCTAGGATGCCACAGAGCCTGAACGCGGAACCTTCACTTTCACTCAAGCTGATCAAATTGTCAACCTAGCTAAAGCCAACGGCCAGCTCATCCGAGGTTTGTTATTTCGCTGTGAGAAGGTGCAACACACTCGGTGCTGACCTTCGCAAAATCTTCAGGACACAATTGTGTGTGGTACAACCAATTGCCCAGCTGGGTTTCCTCTGGCAACTTCAACAACGCGACTTTAACCAGCATTGTGCAAACACACTGCAGTACAATCGTAGGTCAATACAAAGGCGAAATGTAAGCTTCTCCGTGCGATTTGTCTTCCGTTCTCTAATAGCCACTCCTTCGCAGTTGTATGTATAAAACTAATGTTTATCATCACTTTGACTGATTTTACCCCGGATCTGAAGACAGCTGGGATGTCATCAACGGTAAGAAATTCTTTGATACGCTATGATAATCGGCTCACTTTGAGCAACAGAGCCGTTCAATGATGACGGAACATGGCGTTCGGATGTCTTCTACAATACTATGGGAACGTCCTTCGTCGATGTAGCTCTCAAGGCCGCCCGAGCAGCTGACCCCAATGCTAAACTCTACGTAGGTTCCGAGCCTCTGCTCGCATCTTAGGCTCTTCTAACCGACTACTTCTAGATCAATGACTACAACATTGAGCAGACTGGCGCTAAGGCCACTGCTATGCTCAATCTTGTCAAGGGCCTTCAAGCCCGCGGTACACCCATTGATGGTGTCGGCTTCCAGTGCCACTTCATCGTCGGAGAGGTTCCTACTTCATTCCAAACAGTGTTGGAGCAGTTTACAGCCTTGGGCATCGAAGTTGCTATTACTGAGCTCGACATCCGAATGACGCTCCCTGAGACAACTGCCCTTTTGGCTCAGCAGAAGACGGACTACGAGAATGTCATCAAGGCTTGTAACGCTGTTAAAGGCTGCATTGGGGTGCGTCGAACTCTTTCTGCACATCAATTCTTTACTAACGAGTAGATTAGATCACAATCTGGGACTAGTTCGTGTTTTCGTTCTTGTGTTAGCATCGATCTAAGCATTCCATCCCCCCTCCACTCTAGCACTGACAAGGTAAGGAAACCGGTCTACTAGACATTGAACGCGGTATGCTAATTTGTTCTTGTCTGCAGTACTCTTGGGTCCCGAGCACCTTCTCTGGCCAGGGTGATGCCTGTCCCTGGGACGCTGTAAGTTCAAAAGAAATGTAGGGTGTAACGTTGACCTCATTCCTGCATCACTTAGAACTTGGTCAAGAAGCCAGCATACGACGGTATCATTGCAGGATTCCAGTGAGCTCGTCGAGTCGCAACCGTCGGGCGGGTTTTCTTTATGCGCGCGAAGAAGCATTCATATGATTATGCACTCAAAAGCTGAACCGTGATGTCCTAAATTCCATGATAGAAAATAAATTATTTCACTAACGAAAAACTCAAATGTGGTTATGACGGGAAATGGTGTGCTGGAGGTGTTGTGGTATCTCCCGCAAAGTCTCGCTTTGACCCACTAGGCAGACAATACGACAATAAGGTACGCCGAGTCTTTCTTATTGCCTCGGCTGTAAGAGTGGATGCGGTTTGGCCATTCAGCCCTAGTGAACGTGGCAGAGTTTCGCTCCGGATATCATAGTACCGGGCGAGCTGAGTCAGATCCAAGATACTAGATAATAGTAAGCAATCACTGCTAGTGTCCGGCTGGTTATCAAGCGGCTCCCTTCAAACGTGAGCTTCCTTTGTTTACGAGACCTATAGTATTCTGATACCTCCTCGGACTCATGATAGTTGAAGAGTGAACTTCAATTTGAAGTCCAGATTTTAATTTAACCCCCCAAGTCGGGTAACGTGACCGTCGCTAGCTTCTACCCAGCGCCACTGTGAAAGGCCATTGCCACTCAAGCAAATTCAAGCAGACCTTGCGACTATGACTGAGCGCTGAGCGCTGAGAATTCACTCACAAATACACTGAACCCATTATAGCTTTGCTATGGCTTGAACTTCGCTGCTCCTGTTACACCTTCCAATCAAGTTCTTGCCAGACTTACGTACATTGGCTCCAGCTGTTCGTATGTCGTGCTGGATTTGGTCTAGTGCCAGGTTCCGATTACAGACATGGGAGTGTAGTACTCTTCGTCTGTTATGATGAAGCTCGCTGTCTGTGATTGACCTTGTGGGGATACCCGGCAATTCCTATAAAGCTTAAATCGCGCGATCTCATTGGAATACCTCCAGAACTCATCACCGCTTTGTGTCCTCTCCTCTACTTACTTCATACAACTGCTATGAACTATGCCCACGCACTGAACGCGGCCTCTGAGGCTCAGCCGAGGATCTTTCTCGGCACGAAGGACGCTGTACTAATATCAGCACTCATTGGCATGGTGAGCCTTTCCCTTTCCCTTACCAGCATATGGACAACAGAATGACACGGTTCAAACTTTAGCTTTCGTATGCTACTTTTAAACGATATGAACCTCGTTCCCCACTCCCTCTCCTTGTCCTGCTCGGTCTCATTCCATCTATGCTATCGCTTCTGCTGAGATTTGCAAACATCACATCTGCTAGTGGTGTATCTTTTGTTGTCTATTTCTCTACACTATTCATCTGCCCTCTCGTTTACCGACTGTCGCCTTGGCACCCGCTGTATTCGTATCCTGGTCCATTTCTCTGCAAGGTGACAAAGCTTTATGTGGCGTTCAGATCTCAAAGGCAAAGTCAGCATCTGTATTTCTGGCGGCTGCACAACATGTACGGTGATGTTGTCAGAATAGGTAAGTAAGCACATTCTAATGGTCTAGATCTGCTCTGAAAAAAACGGTTATAGGCCCTAATGAACTGAGTATACGCAGTACAGAGGCCATCGATCCCATATTAGGGACTTCTGGCCTCCCCAAGGGTGCTTGTAAGCTCTTTGCAGCAGTGCTTTCAGATGTCAGATGGAATTTAACGTCTCGTAGTTTGGGATGGACGTTATCCTGATACCGCAAAGGCACGGTCCCTGATATCAATTCGGGACGTCAAAGAACATACCTTGCGTAGACGGCCATGGAACCGAGCATTCAACACCACTGCAATCAGAGATTACGAACCGCTCATCAGCAACCGAACGTCTCAGCTGGTGGATGCTTTGGCTGTACAATCTGGTACTATCAACCTCGCTAGATGGATCTCTTACTTCACGTAAGTTCGCCTTGCTCGGGAAAGACTAGCGTGCTCATGTGCGATTTTGCAGCTACGACATGATGAATGATTTTGTGTTTAGTCTACTCCTTTCGTTCCAGAAAACTTACGAGAGCTAATTAGTTCTAATCCAGGTTCGGGGGAGGCACCGAGATGATGCGCGATGGGGATGTGGATGGTTTATGGCACATGCTTGAATCTTCTCAAAAGTAAGGCCTTGTGGTTACTACCCTACTTTTTCTTATGCTATTCCTATTACAGGGACGCGTTGTTATTGAGCCATGTTCCTTGGCTCGGACAACTGATGTTTCGAATTCCTCGTCTAGCTACGGCACGCAAGTCTATCATGACCTATTCCGAAGAGTTGGTAAGGACTAGGCAACTGAGGAAATCTACCTACAAAGATCTTTTCTATTATTTGGTCCGTTTCTCCTTGACTTACAGTTTTCTTCTCGCTGATCCCGTATAGCTCAACGAAAGCGGGACTGCCGCTCGACCCATCACAGAACTCGAAGCTCTCAGTGATGGTACTTTCATGAATTTCCGTTCTGTGCTCGTCACTGACTGTATTCGGTATTCATAGGTGTACTGGCTGTCGGCGCAGGTGCCGATACTACCGCCATTGCTATGACAAATTTATTCTACTTCCTGCTTTTAAACCCTGTCGCGTACAAGCGACTTCAAGAGGAGATTGACAACCGTGGAGAAGACTCATTGGTGTACAGCTCACAAGCGGAAATGGTGTACCTAAACGCTGTGATGTTGGTGTATTCGTTTCTGAAAGGCATTGTCTCATCTCTAACATTCTAACTTCCTAATAGTAACGAAGCTCTGAGGCTACTCCCTCCAGTACTCAGTGGAAGTATGCGTGGTACTACCAATGAAAGCGGGGGACGAAGCTTTGGGAACCAGTAAGCTTGATGTCTTTTTGTTCTATGGCATGTTTGATGTCTAACTTGAGAGTTGAGTTATATCCCACCAAACACAACAGCCTTTATCCACTTCTACTCCGTCCACCGGGACTCCCGAAACTTCTCTCCGAACCCAGAATCATTCGTACCCGAACGATGGCTCCCTGAAGAAGTTCGGATGAGGCTGGAGCCTTCTCTGTTCAAACATCGCGAGACGTACGTCCATAATGTCCAAGCGTTCCTTCCTTTCTCGATTGGACCTGCGGGATGTGTTGGCAAGAATTTCGCGTATTTGGAGATGCGCATGTTGGTGTGTAAGTTGATACGTAGTTTTGACATACGTCAGGGGAAGGGCTTCGATCCGGTGGCTTATGAGGGGAGTATTAGAGATTTTTTTACTATGGCTGTTGGAGAGCTTCCTGTTACTCTTATTCCAAGAGATTGTCAGTATTAATATTGAGGATATGTTTATTTTGCTTTATACACGCCATCTAGGAAGATAATATACCTCTAAGTATAAGTCGAAAAGAAGAACAGCCATCGTAAATACTTGCCAATGTTGCTCCGATTCTGCCCTTGATGCTGGTGTGACTGCTGCCTTGCTGCTGCCTGAAACTGCTGGCGGTCAGCAAAGGGTCCGAGCGCCCGGGGGATTGGCCGAGTTTCCCACGCAACATTTGCCTACCGCTCAGCGCTGTCGACTCGACCGCCACTTGCAACACCAACATCTATGGCGTCCGTCCTGCCCGTCTTCTTCGTCCTCGTCATCGTAGCCGCACTCATGACATGTGCGGCTCTCTTCGTTCCTAAAGGTCCACAACAAGTGTACGTCTTCACACTTTGCCTTGGAAGTAAGCTGTATTGTACTGACCTCGCCTGTTTAGGGTAATACGGACTTCTCTCATGCTCGCTCTGGCAGCATGTTATTTGATGTGGATGGTTACCTATATGGCTCAGCTACATCCTCTTATCTGTGAGTTGGTTTCACGAGTTGTGTCGAGATTCCTGACCTCTAACTCGGGTTGTTCGTTTGTGCAGCCCCTCAGCAGTCAAATTTGGAGTCGGAGTCGTGAGTTGGGTATCCATCGGATGCTTCGGACGGGAGTCGTATATACCAGGTACGCTATCGGTGCTTATATGTGCAAGACATTACTGATGGTATTTTTACAGTTTGTAACACTAACACTAATAATGCATGGACGCTTTCGCATCGTAATCTGAATAATTTTTTGACTGTCTCTGAATATGCGGGAATGTGAATCATGCAAACCAAAAAAACAAAGCAAGTACTATCAAAAGCAAGCAGAGTCCAAGTCCAAATCCTCAAGATGTGGTATCGTCACTTTCGTCTCCATCCCAGCCTTCAGTCGAGCATTCCGAGCTCATTCGCACAAGTGCCGGTCTACTACTAATCTTCTCCTTGTGTAGGTCCTCAGCCCAGCTGTGATCATCCCACATATTTCTCGTATCAGTCTTGACACCCCAAGCGCTCTCCCAGCGTCCAAAGCTAGCATCAGTATCATCCTCGTCTTCGTTCCAAGAAATATCACCCTCTACTCCCCCTTCTCCGCAACTACTAGTAGCATACCCATACCCATCTTCGTACTCCGACTTGTACTCCTCTTCAGGGTTCCACTCCGCCGGCATGTACTCCACGCTATGATCGTGATCCATTGCCTCCTCAGTCGTTGGCCAAAGCATTCGAGAGCGAGATACACCCCCAACAAGTTCAACTTTCCACAATTCTCTTTGACGCTGAATGTCAGTGCCTGGAGAAGGGGGGCGATCAGTGTCACCCTCTACCCTGTCTTTCTTCAAAGACAACTTGTCGTGTTCCTGTACGGCCTTGACGAGAACTTCTATCCAACCCCCGCAGGCGATGGCAACGTCACGTTCGAACCATAGGTCGTCCAACCTCATGAAAGACTCGCGGTACTCTTCCATCTTTGCTTTGACAATGTCCCCAATTTCCCTAATTGGAAGCGGATTTTTTGATTGTTTGTGCGCGACGTGGAGATGCTCAGCTAACAATTCGTGCCCCGCTGAAGAAGAAACGCCGGATTGTTCAGAAAGAGTTTGAACAAACGCTCGAGCTCTAGATGTGATGGCATCTCTATCCACAGAGGAATCATCGTCTATCCTCTTGAACTTGGCTACTAGAGTTGCCCCGCCGAGCTCAGCATCTCTCTCCCACGGATCGTCCTCCATCGCGCGACCGATATCGCCTATGTCAACCTCGTAACCCCACTCACGCGCCTCGGTCTCGCAGTATGCACGAAACTCTGCTGGCGTCCACTCGAATTTATGGTCGTCGTGTCGGAAGATACGAGTGGTGCGGCCCGTGGGGTCCGCGTAGCCACTCCTGAGGCGGACGGAGGGAGGTGAGGAGGGTGAGGTGAAACGGGCATTGAAGGTGTAGGAGGGAGTTGTAATGAGGAGGTATTGGGGATGGTAGACTCCGAGTAGGATCGGCGCGAAAAAAGGGAAGATTTGGGGTGGGAGGTGTTCGATGCTTTGAGAGAAATATTTTTAGTGTAAATGCTGGGATAAGACGTGAAGAGTCTTACACTTCAGAGCTGACAATACATTCCACGCCTACGAACTCTTCGTTGATGATTTCTAGCCCACCCTTCCATATTTTCGCGGACATGTCTTCCCACCGGATACTTTCGCGAGAGTTTAAGATATAGTGTTCTCCAGTGCCAGTATCACTATGCGGATGCACGTCGATGGGAGGCGGAGGAGCGGTGACTTGTACCGCGAACTCAAGATCGCGAGTGGAAATGTCTAGGCCTGCGACACGGGTTGGGTGGAGATTTGGGATGGGGTCAAGTGGAGTGTTGAAGATCTGAATTGGGGAATCGAGGGTCGATGCAGAGCCTGGGTAAAGCGTGGAGAGCGGGGGTGCTGGAAGCCAAGGTGCGGGTTGGCAAAGTACGGCGAGTAGTTGGGCTTCACCGCAGCCAACGTCGAGGACCTGTGAAAGAAGAGTGGTTAGATTAATCTTAATACTGCGCTACATCGTACTTACATCCGTGATATTTTCTCTCCTGAGAATATCCAATATCCATATTCTCCTTTGCAAGAACAGTGGTGGTAGGAAGGTCACTTTGAGTTCTTGAGCTTCATCTGCAGCTTGCTCGTCGATATCTGTGTCTGTGTGTGGCATTGGGTGCATCTGAGAGATGAGAAGATGCCTCAAGGCATTGGCGTTGTATACTTACTGCATGTAATCTGGCTTACATACTGCACTAGGAGGACATGTGATAGAATCCCCGGCTTTCTTGGTATTGTGCTCTCAACTGAGGACTACTACATTCCCCGCAATGCCAACAGCGACGACGACGCTTGAGCGAACAAAGCTGTCGTCTCCTTCAGCTATTCTACTGAAATCCATGTCGTCTACTGTCGACTTCAAATCCCTTCGCTCCTTGTACCATCGCGCCGCTCGCGCGTTTCTAAATCACGACATACCCCTCGCCCACTCTCTCCTTGATTCTGCTTTTTACTCTCTAGAGAACACTCAGACAACTATTCCCTCTGAATTGCTTCGAAAATGGGACATACTTCGAATCACGTTCGAGACGACAGTCTATTCGACTTCCCAAACTGGCACCATTCCGGACGCACTCAAAGAACTCTGTGTCAAATCTCCCCAAGCGTTTGTGCACGACATGCATCGTCGTTCTCTCGGGCTGTTTGGAAAGGTGGGCGCGGTATTGTTACCTGCGCCGGTGCTGAGTACATTGGTGTATTCTAGCCTGAAAGTAGAATGTCCGGATATCGGAAGGATAATGATAGAAGAATGGCTTGCGCGACGAGGAGATCATATATCGGACTGGTCGCATGAGTTGGAAGAAGACGGGTATAGAAAAGTGCTAGAGCTCTATTGCCTCCAAGTTCTTCCGAAACTAGAACAATGGGAGTATGCGACAGAGCTACTAGAGTATGAGAGTGAGCTGAATGTCAAGGAACGCGAGGTAAAGTCTGTTTGAGATACTCATTTCAGCATCGACCTAAATATTATTTACAGAATCTCAAGGCCTCGTTACGAAGTATACACAGCCAGACACTCGCTGCTCGTCTTCCAACTTCTGTCTCTCTTCCTGAACTACCAAGATCCTACTCACCAGCCCCTTCTTCTCCCTCTTCCTCCTCTTCCTCACTATCCACAAAATCCACAAATACTATCGTTCCCTCCACTCCCCGCCAAAATTTACCATCATCTCCTTCTTCCCCTTCTTCTGACAGAACCGTAACTCCGCGTGCCTCCCGCTCAAACTCCCGTACCCGCACCCGCATCCGTTCCGTCCACCAGCAACAACAGAGATCAACAAGACCATCAGCCGTTGCTCCATCCATCTCCTCAAACCCACATTCACAACCTTCATCCTCTTCTTCACCTCCGACTTCACACCACGTCCCTCACTCACATCATCCACACCGTCCACTGAACCCGAACTTATTAACTCCTTTATCCCTACCACGTTCCTACACCGGCACTTCTCCCCTCGCACGTCCAGCGAGTCCAAGCACGTACGCACTCATCAAAGCCTCTCTCTTACCTTATCTTAATTTGGGAAGTACAACGAATAAGATTACGACCTTTGTCGTATTTCTTATCGTCGTTCCGGCTTTGTCATTGCTTTTGCGTATACGAAGGAGAAGGAGGCTAGCACTTGCTGGTAATGGTGCCGGTGCCGCCATGAAATCAGCTGAGATGGTAAGGCAGAGGTTGAGCAAGGGTCAGTTGAGTTTCTTGGCTAGGGTTTGGTGGGAGTTTGTTAGGGCTGTAGTAGATACTGTTAAGATGGGTGGAAGTGGGCTGGTTTGAGCTGAGAGAAGTGATTTGCTGTATTTTTTTGTTTTGTTTCCCTTACTCTATTTATTGCAAGTAACTTACAGTCCACTTGATCTCGTACTATATCATTGTGCTTTAAATTTAGCTGTTTATCCGCCTCGAGTAGTCGGGGGATGTACGCAGCACTTACACCGCGTTGAATGTCGAATTAGTCAAACCGATAACAAAGTCCATACAGAGGTATAGCGATACTAACTGACTAAGTAAAAAGAGCCAAGGAGTAGGAGTCAAAGTGTCCGAAAGCGAAAAGTAGTAGTACCAGTACTAGATATCATCGTATCGAGATCGATCCTGAAATATCTGAATATAAAACGCCAAATGCCAAAAATATGCCAGAGTCCATGATCCATTATCTCACCCCACCCACCCGCACAACGCGATGTGTTTTGTGTTTCATGTTTTTGGTTCTCGAAAAAACCTCTACTTACGAACACTCGGGGATCTGGATATTCTTGAGAGTCCGGCTAATCGGGTAAAAATTAGTTTAGATGATGTAGTTGGAGCAGTGGAAAAAATAAACTCACTTTGAATAGAACAGACCCCACCATCCCTGTAGTAACGATGGGTAAGACGGGAGAGTCGGAACAAGAAACAGAAAAAAACCCACCTCAACACCTCCGAATTCTTCATCCTTCCAGGGCTCATCAAAGAACTACAAAGCGTAGGAGGATTAGATTGGTTGCATTGGATACACCAAACTCCCCACGTACCTCAAAGTAGAAGTATTCAGTGCCGTTCGTGTTTGCTTGACACACAAAAGTGTCCAAGAATTTCTGTTACAAAATATGAGTGAATTGCTGTGCTTGAGTCAATGGCCAAGTATCAGAACATACCTGAAGATTGCCTTCCGTAGCCGTAGAGGGTCCATTGGACTCATTACCGGCGTCAGAAGAGTTCTACGTACAACACATAATCAGAATCGAGTAAGGCCAGAACTCAAGGAATCTTTCTCACTGAAGGCCAACCTAAGAAAGACATAACGTCAGTACGGATTAAAAGTATGAGAAAAGTAGACGAAAGTACACACCCGTTTCGGCAATAGACATTGAAGGCTTATTCGACAAGCTGTTCGCAAGTTCAACGTCATTGGTCTGGAAGAAATCCCACGTCCAACCGGCGGCGTCGTCGATACTAACATTCGCGAACCACGGGTGTACGTTAGCCATCTACATGCCCATGCCCATTCGTTATCTTCAGTAAAGAAAATACTCATAAGACACGTACACCGTAGGCGACATCCTCCAAAACGAGATCATTGAAGTAAGCACCAGCATCGGCATTCCCGACTTGTAAATCCACGCTCATATCAGACAGCATAGTCTTTGTGTCATTGATGAAACCGGTCAAAATCGCAGCGCCTGCGTTTCCGACTGCATCATTAGGGGATGTTCCGCCATTGGCGTCCAAGTAGCTATTATGTTTCAAGTCAACTGTTGTACTAAGAATAACTCATGAGAGACAGCACACTCACTCGAGAATAAACTCGTTGCCAACCGTGACTCCACCAATGTGATCTGTGCCGTATGTCTGGATGGCAGTTTGGATCTCACCCTTTTGACGTTCGTATGCCGTTCCATTGTCTGTCGCGATAGGGTAGTTGGCGATGTAGACCGTCATATTGACCTTGGTCTGTTTAATAGCTTCAAGCTGCGCGGCGTGTCAATGGGAGAAAGCGAGGCATTCGATGGGTGTATACTCACGACGAGTGATGATTGATTACAGTCTGATCCATAGAGACGAATACGCTAAAAATTCCAAGCACATGAGCAATATTCAGGGCAAGTACAGGAACAAATACTCACTGTGGTAAGTTGAGAAAGTAATTGAATGTCGGTAATGACGTCGGCTAAGAATAATTGCTCAACACGCGAGGAGAGGCAAAAGGATAAAAATAAATACATAGGGAGTTTCCACAGTCGGGCAACTGAGAACCTGCTGGAGTGTACGCGATACCCCAAAAAGATTGGTGGAGCCGTGAGTCTTTCTCGAAAGTACTTGGGTCATTGGGGTCGGTCTGGTTCACCACTGAGTTGGAACTGGAGGACGAAGAGGAAGAGTTTTTCCTTGTTAAGACGACTCCCAGCGTCACACCGACAGCAATGAGAACGACAAGTCCGGCAATACCACCGATGATCTGTTGAGCCAAAGTTAATCAAAAACTACGCCGCAGCATTTGGTTAAACGTTGAGACTGACCAACCACCTTGATCTTTTGCTTGTTGAATTACTTTTCTCCATCCAGGTATCGTTGGGCGTATCAGCGAATTCGCCACGCCTGTCACCGAAATGAGGTCGTGAGCGAGGGATGGCGTCAGGCGCGTCCGAGTACGGAGCATTGTTGATAGCCAGTGAGGACTCGCTGCCTTGCGGGTTAGAGCCGTATCTGCCTGTAGGCGAAGAGCTGGAGACTCTTAGAGGGATATCTTGATTAGTATAGGAATTATTTGAAGGAGCGTTGGTGCCGGATAGGCGGTGTGCGGGCTAATGAGCCTTGCGTGTGAGCGAGCGAGCAAGTTCAACGGCTTAGACGGAAGAAACACACTGGGACATTGTCATAATAGTCTTGTAGGTCGAGATGAGAGTTTGAGTTATCTCTGTACTGGGAGTACATGACGGAGAGGAGAAGAGGAAGAGGCGACTGTCAGAGTAGGTGAGAGCCTCCTGGGCGAGTTGGTGGTATGATGCTGACAACGGGACTTGGACCATCATTTATTCTGCAACAGGCACTATTTTTGACTGCGGCGGCTGTTCGCGGCTTTCCTATAACATATTTATAGAAAATCATTTTGAATTAGTTCGTCCGGTGTTTATAAGTACATGTAGACCCAGAATCAGTGTCCATGGACTACATCGTTCTCTACTGACTATTTAGATTCGTACGCAATAAGAAATCCATATACAGAGCATTGGGTATGTGTCAAGAAAGAAAGAAGAAAAGAGAGAGAAGAATAATACACGATTAGGTTTCCTTACTACTAGAGGGTTCATGAGGCGTCTGAGGTGTCTGAGGTGTCTTGTTGCGACTAGGTGCGGACGACGAAGCTCGCTTCTGCTTCCGCAGAACTCGACGCGGATCTCGCTCCCCAGTCGTATTTGATTCCGAGGAGGAGGAAGCGCCACCGCCTCTTCGCCCTGAGGGAAGAGTCCGACTGCGTGTCACTCCGATCGCACTACCGATCTGCTGTTCAGACGGTGGGCTTTCTGTGACAGGCGTCAGGTCAGTTTCCTTTGCCACCTTCGTGCTGGGGTCTAAAAAGAACGAATTGATTTTCTTCTGGTTGTTAGAGTATAGAAAGAACGTGCCCAGTATCGTCTTTCTCCGTGAGACGGCCCGCCTGTCCTTTCCAACCAGTTTCCATCCTCCACCTGTTTGATGCTCCTCGTCAGAGCTGGGGAACACCGTTATATCGTCCGCATCTTCAGAAGCCCCGGAATTTGGGGACCCTGGCTCATTCTGCGGAGGTGGTGGTATGTCGAGCATGAACCAGTCCTGCTGGGCGATCAGGAACTCCAGAACTCTCTGACTCAGCGCATGTTCGGTAGGAGACATCTCATGATGAGGATGCGAGATTAATCCTGGTCTAAAGATCACAGCAAGGTCTGTAGAATTCAAGTTGGTTAGGAGCTTCAAATTCGAGGAAAGTGGCAACGCACTTGTGGCTGTCATCAGATTCTTGTCGCATTTTCGAGCAAAGACTGAAAGGAGGTCAAGGACGTATAGGAGGAGGTACTGATTAGGGCGAGGCATCTGGCGTATCAGTCGTTTATATGTCGTGATAACTTCGTCTTGATTAAAAGGTTCTTTGGCTGGGATTGATGCGCTTTAGCCGACCGAGTCTAAAACCTATTTCTAAATTCTTACCTAGAGCGTCTCGAAACTATGACATCGTTGAGATGGGTCAACGGTGGAGACTAGATGAAAAGCGAGGCATCCTTACGTCATGGTACATATCGTAGGGTATTACGGGTTCCTGCAAACTCGTCTGAGAAACAATTAAAGAAAAGGCCATCGAAAAACTGACTGGCATCTGTGTGAGATATCTCCTGAAAACGCTTGCAATGTCATGGGCTGTATACTGCGATTGTTTCCAATCTAACGACTTGCCATACTGAAACATGGCACGATTCAGAACGTGTTGTACACAAGCATGAAAGGGCGACACGAACTCACCCGTGGAGGCGTCTCAAAGATAGCTTGAAGTTCCCGCATACGCTTGGCAGCTCCGTTCACGCGAAATACACCTTCTACTTCTGTCGCTAAACAGGGATGGCGATGATATCAAGAGATTGCTTGTATGCGTGAATGATTTGAATAGTACCGTTCTCCTTCAAATATAGGCCACTGAGTAACATCAGATGGTATCAGGCAAAGCACAGGAATAATGTATTGGAAAAGGTAGACGCACCACTTGGCTACAACAACGGGGATATAACCCCACACATACAACTCTCCGTTCGCGTTCGCGGTGGATATCTGGACACTTGCATATTGCAAACTCTCCTTCAAAGGTTTTCCAAAGACAGTATGCGGAAAGTCATCTATCAGACATTTTATTCGACAAATACTCTGAGAGGATCCACTGATGTAACTAACCCTTCGACTCCCCAGGAGCCTTTACTTTCTGCGCAGACGTAAAATGGCTCCACCAGGCCTTGAGACTAGCCTTGGACGGTGGACTCTGTGTAGACTCGGGGACCATCTGCGTAGTAGCGTGCACGAGAGCAGGGGTGTCCGGGAGCGACAGTGGAGTTGAATTGCTACGATTGGGGACGAATGAATGTCTTTGGTTACGCTTCTTGAAGGGCCAGAGAACTCGTTTGGGCGGGCGCGAAGCCAGAATAGAGTATAATCAGAGAGAAGAGAGGACGTATAGATACAGCGCTGTAAAGAGGTATTATTTGAGGGTGAGTATGCACATATAGTGTCATTACGCATGGGCGTGGGCTGCTGCACTGCCACTACTCCCATATCCATCTCCATTTACGGTCCCATCTGCCCTTCCATTAAATTACCTCGGTATCAATTCCCCCTACTACAGCTCGTATTTACACTAAATGAGTAAATTCCGTCCGTAAATATTGCTAGTAGTAAACCATTTGTCTTCGGACCTTCCGAATCGTCACGGAGCTTCGGAATTTGCACTTTCATTATATTCAAACCCAATCAAAAATATCGTCCTCTTTGAGTATGGTATCGGAATTCTCTGTTATCACGCGCCATACCGCTATCGGCATCGCACACGACTTGGTACCTCGGGCTTTTCAGCTGCAGAAAAACAAAACAAGACATTGTACACGTTATACTGCGTGGCCAGAGATGGTACACGGGGAGAAAGAGGCATCACAAACTCGCAGTCCTACACTTTCAGTTCCGCATCGACAACTCCTTGTGACCCCGTCCGGCATGTGCTGCTACACTGTTTCTACTCGCTTCTTCATGACTCCTTCGAGTTCCGCATCGGACACCAGCGGACAGCTCGTGAAACCTGTGACCAAGGCCTTTTCGTAAGGAGTGCCACCAGGAATGGAACTTGGGCGATGCGGAGGCACAGCCTAATGCCTCGGACAAATTTTGAAGGTCGCTATGTAGATGTCTGCAAGTAACTGTTATTTGAACATTTTTACCGGACACTATACAGGCAGGCTTACTTGGATCTACACGGAGTAAATCGAAAGGATCGCTCTGGGATCGCTTGACCACTGACACAGCGCCCTAACTTGAATACGTATTCATCCGCCTATGAAACCGAAAGAGGGCTGGGCACCCCTATGCAGGTGTGCACATCAGGCTATCCATTGCCAAGGGCCTGGTCTTTATACGAAAAAGGCTTGGTAAAGATCTCCAAGTCAGGACTGTTACTTCTGGACGTGCTGCCTTTCCAACTTTGTTTGAGAGTTTAAGGTCGTCAGGACGGACAAAGGCAGCCGATTTCCCAGTCTATGCACATGCCTCTGAATTTTCCAGCAACAAAAAGGATGAGAAGGTGCTTACATTCGTAGCTGACTCAATACTTGAGACTTTATCACCGCGGATCTGTGGCAATCCATGATATTCAAAGGTCCCGGGAATCGTGATGAATTTATCGTCGAAGTGTATGTGTGTCAACGAGGAGGTTGCCAACGAAGTAGTCCCTCGCAATCTTTGTCCACGCATGTCACTGAACACGCTTGGTATATGGATGTCGTGTCAGGTTCTCCGTAAATGGATTGTCGCTAAGGATATCAATGTATACACATAAAGATAGCAGCCACGATTTCCATACCTAGCACACATCCAGCCGTTCCTGTATTTTCTTCTGTTGTCAGATGGAAATGCAAGCTATGTTGCTACACACGCCCCCGCCAGTCTTCCAATCTCAGAGAAGTCAGTAATGGGCTTTCCTGTCGTTCTGACCTCTTCTCGAGCAGCATCCGAGCATCGCAGGACTAGAATTCAAGTGGCTGTTCCAGTAGTTCCCAATGCAACTAGTCCTCGTAAAGTTCCGCAGAGTCTACCGTTAGGCGCATTGTGTCTTGTTCAAGCAAAGAGAGAAGTATCTAAAGCATTCTGTTGCTTCCGAACTTAAGAACGGTCATTGAACCCCAGTGAAAACCCGCACTGAGCTGGTCGGCGAAGATCCGATCTCCGCTGCAAATTTTTGCGACCACCGCAGTGCACCGACAAGCACCGTTGAGCTCCGGTTTTTTCCAGGAGTTGCAGAAGGAACGGCCCGAACTCCGGTCGTATGAATTTCTTTTCGTCGGCTCTCTTCAGCTTTCCTCTGTAGACTGCTAGGCAAATATATATTTAGATTCTATCTACTATACATGCTACAGTACGTGCATATACTCCACCCAGGCCCACCCCCTACCTAACTCGTCAACCACCCCCTCTACATAGTAAGGTGTCCAATTCAACGAAAGGCGAAATGAGTAAATGGAGCGTTGATACGTATTGAAAGACTGTGATTTCCAGTTARGACACGTTTTAGCAAGGAAAGACGAGGATTAACTTACTTGTTTGAGATATTGAGACATTGAACCATGGCCAGCTGGAAATTGCGTGATCTACATAAGCATCGAACCAATGATCAATAGAAGTCGAGACTTACATCATGAGCCGCACTGGTGGCTATGACAATCTTGACTTGCTAGCTTCTACAGAAGGAGATATAGAATGCGAAACAGTAGGGCGGTGGCGGGAAGAGTGTTAGAAAGGAAAAGTGGGGATGATGGTGGTACGAGAAGAAGATACAACGCTATATGTGACAGTGACTCAGACGAGGAGAAATGTTTTTATGGATCGAAGATTTGGTAATCTATTTGATTGGCCCCGGTCCGGTCAACCGTCCGCGTCAAGACTTGGAATCGATTTATGAAGAGACAATCACGACGAGCAGGAAATTGGATGGAAGAAAATTGGAAAATGACTTGTTCAATCGCGTCTGACAGGTGACTTCATATGATGTCATATTCAGATTTAGTGCTGGCTTTTGGCGAGCCCGCCGAAGTAACCGAAATAATTCGGCCTAGGGCGGAAGAGCTCTTATTTGGGCATAATCATGCCGACCAGCTCAGTGCGGGTTTTCACTGGGCATTAGAGGTTGACCACCTCATTTCGACAATCTATTCTCTATCTCTATCATTTCCTAACCTTTCGCGGTACTCGGTACTAGAATCACGCCTCTGAGAGCTAGGGAGTCGGGATTGGGTAAGTATATACTCGGTTTCATTACTTATCGCTCATTTCATTGGTTGATTCTAGTTTCTCAGAGTCGTAGGAACTGACAATAGGAGTGTCGTCGGATTTTGCGTAGTTATATGCGCGCGACATATTCTACAGCTATTTCAACGATAGATAACTCGGGAGTCGTTGATCGGCCGTAAACCTCTTTCACGGTGTATACTTACGCAGACTTGTGGAACTGGCGTAGGTTTCGAATGCAGGAAGCGGCTGAACGCAGTACGTCTAGGTTACAACCTGCACTGCTCGACTATTCCTAACCCTTTGCAATCTTCAAGTTCTCCAGTCCCGAGTCATGGTGGCGGCCCTAAGAACTCAGACTTGGATTGTGTAAGTAATAGAGTGATAAGTATCAGTAAGTTCTGCTTACCTACTGTCAATTTCATTTTATTTCATTAGTTGACCCTCGAAAGAGTCAGACAAGCTGACATCGTTCGAGTCGAGTTCAAATTGTCCGCATCCTCGAATTTTGCATGATTCCGGCCGTTCCGTTATATGTACTTACTTGCATTGCGCTTGATGGGCGCCAAGTGAAGAATTGCCTCTCTCTTCTGTCAGAATCTGATGCGCAATGAACGTCAAACGACATGCGTGAAAAACCAAAATCAGCAGCCTGAGTGAGTACACAATGATTGAGATTCTATGAATTAGAATTATCTCGTACATTGCCTTATCTTGTCTTCATTTCAGATTTCTCGTACGTACAACCTTACAAGATTGATTCGACACGACACAGCCAGATCTTCCTCGTTGCAGTCTGCTTCTAGGCTTCAAATTCGTCCAGAGGTGTCCTTCGATGCCGGTGTTGTTGAAGTTGCAGACAGAGTCACAGTGGGGCGAGAGCTAGAGATGATGAGACGGAGGGGAGTGTGTGCGGTGGGAAGTTGTAATGCGTTCGTGTTGGATTCAACTCGAGAGCGCAGAGTTCCTGATATGGTGAGCAGGTGTTGGACGAAGAGAAGGTAGACGGCGAGGGCAGGAGGTCATTGCCTATCGTCAGCATGAACATTAACGTTGCTAATGGTAGTTTGGAATGTGGCTGGTTATGGGTCTCGCTCTTGTCGTACATACTCAGCTGTAAATACTTGTGAGATGGACTGAACGTATATATATTACATAACTCATTTCATCATTGAACAGAGGTGATACTATCATTACATGGAGAAAAACATGCACGACACGGGTGATGGTTATATGACCCTCTTCCAAATTAAGAAGAGAGTCCGGTCGTTCATGTCCACCTATCAACCAAATATCAAACTAAAAAAAAAAAAAATAGAAGAACGGAATTTTGATTGGATCAAACAAGACACTCGGCATTTGCCACAACTCTGCCGTGACTTTATCGTCTTTCTGCGCAGAGAAGTGTTGGTGCATATCTCTACCAACTATGGTAATATTAGTATTGGTAAGCCTCAAGTTGGAAGAGGCAGTGAACACATTCCTATTCATACGGTATACGATGAGTTTGAGCCTGTGGCATACATGGAATGCATAATAGGTCACTCACAGCTTAGTGGATGAGATAGCACTCTCAGGCTGCTGCATTGCTGAGATGGCAGCTGCTTCTGCACTCTGACTATTCATGAGCATTTGTCAGTGTCCGTTTCTGACAGCTACCTAAAATAACAAAACTTACCTATCTTCAGCTTTAGTTAAGCCAGAATCAACTGGATTCTCCTGCTTCTTCACCAGATCAGAGCTAGATTGAATCATTCAAGATGTAAAGTCATTGTCAGTGGTCGGGTTCTCGAGGCTCTTGAAGAAACATAACTCACCTATCTTGAGCTCTAGTCAAGCCAGAATCAATGAAATTCTCCTGCTGAGTTGCCAGAGCAGGGATAGATTGAGCAGGGTGGTTCATCTCCATAGTGAATAGGTTTATACGCAAAGTCAATGGCTGGATGAGTGACGATGATGGGGGGAAAGAAAGAAAGGAATTCAACGAGTGACGAGCAGGCGTCAAATGAGCATCAAAGGGAGCGAAATCGGGTTGGAAAGGTGTACGACTCTACCCACGCACAGCTCAACAGCTCAACAGCAGGACCACGGAAGAAGGTTCTAGAATACAACTGTAGATCGATCGATGTATGTATTTTAGTATGATGAGGGGAAGAAGGAAAAGATGTTGATTAGCGCCACGCAAACGCCAGAGGGAGTGAGATCGGCTTCGAAAGTGCCGTGCTTTAAACCACAATATTCACGTGCAAGGCAAGAGGAAGAATGTGGGATACAAGTATAGATGGATAAATGGCTGCTATAAAGCAGTCAATGAAAGATAAAAGGTCAAAGGTAAATGGAAAGGAAGAAAGAGAAAGTCAATGGCATCTTGGTATACCAAAAAATAAGTAAGTAAACAACTCATAAGGTTATCATAGTGCAAACATGGAAGATGAAAGATGATGAGTTGATACATTCAATTTGCCATGCTTCCATCTCCTGTGATGAAGGAACTTCATATATATAATGCTCTGGGTTTGACTTTTCCTTGGTCTCTCTCATCAGTATTTTAACCCTATATTGTTTCAATGACAGTATGAATGCAAGCACTTTTGAGCTCATGGAGCAAGGTAAAGGTGGTATATAAGAGCATGGAAACATCACAAGCCCACAATGAAACTCATTGAAAGGATAGTTTTCAATGATAAAATTTTTTACATCCATCTCTTCCCACCTCTCTTCTATGTCTCATAAGTGTTCTCTAGCCTATCTATTCACCATGGGCATTTGGTACTAAGTGTATATCAAAGATCCAGTTAACAATGCCTCTAGTATAGCCATACCCATACCCATATATTCATTGGAAGATCTGCATACATCTACTCTCACTCCACTTACAGCCATTCTATAAGATCAAGTTCTTTTGATGACAGTGATACTGTAGATGGGAGATGGTAGCTACTCCTACATCCATGATTCACAAATGAGCACACAGCATTGGATGATGATGGAGGTGCTTGCTCTAAATGTAGATTGATGCCTGCTTACTAAATGGCTGAGGCCAAATGGCAGTAAGAAGTTGAGCCCATCACCCAGATCCCCTTGGACAAGAGTTCTGATGGCAACTGAGACTCTAGGAGCCTGAACACTATTACTACCTAACTCATAGTATATGTATTTATATTGTTTATATATAGTATTCAGAAACAAGGGCTTCTTGATGAGACCTTGTTGATTGTTACTATTCTTCTACTGTGACATTTTTATCCACTAAACTGCTCACATGGCTACATAGGCTAATCAAGAAACTCCACTTCATCAAACTGAATGCTCTTCTCAGTTGCTTTCATGTCTGAGAGTACACTGTCTCATCTATGAGATAGCAGTGTGAGGAGTTATCTATTATCAACTGAGTTGGAATTGAGCAATGGGACTGGTGGATATAAATTGGCCTTGCCACAGAGTAGATGATATTGATCCCCAGCATTTTTGCAAGTATATACTACACAAGATGACACCAGATGAAAATGCTCTGCTTTCTGAAATTGGCTCTGCCATGTTACAGGATATTGCAGGAGTATGTATATATGTAGTAGGATATGGTAAATGAGATTTTATATTYAATRGTTGRTTAACTAATTGTCCTGRTTTCATTTCAGCCTTCTTCATTTTCCTTGCTTGCTTGATAATAAGAGAATTCATGTGAGTAACTATGTGGAATTCAAACAACATTCCTGATCTTTGTCTGATTCTAGACATCATGGAGTGAAGAGCAAGATGCTCTTTTCCTTGATCTGCCTTTCAATCCTCATGTTCACTGTAGATATAGCAGTTCAGTTTGGAGAAATATTCTTTCTGCATAAAGAAGAATTAACAAGGAACTTCTCACTCTCTTTGGAAGAAAGGCTTGTAAAGGCAGATAGTCTTCTTCAGCCACTAAGAGCATTTGCAAACTGGCCATCTACACTAAATGTAAGTGCAGTCCATATGAACTGTTATGCTTAACTGAGATAAGAAGCTTCTACTTGGTGACATGGCTATTGCTTGGAGGGCATGGATGCTGTTTCCAAGGAAATACTGGGTTCAATCAAGCCTCATTCTCTTCATGCTAGGCAATAGTGGTGAGAGGTTACTACATACTATAGTAGAAAGTACGGCTTACAAAGTGGTATAGCTGTAAACTTTGCAAGTGCTGCACTTCTGACTGATGTGAACAGCAATGGTAGTCAAGGTTATAATGGTCTCAACATAGCCAGTCTGGCTCTTAGTCTGGCAGTAAATATACTAGGCACTGGGTTGATTTATGTAAAAGCCTGGTGCGTTTCTTGTTAATTCCTCCAATTGTTTCTCTGACACAGCCTGGCTATGTATTGATATATTGACTCAGGCAACATAAAAGAACAATGTCTATACATGGAAGGCATATAAGAACAGATACTCAGAAGATTCTTATATTGCTTGTAGAGTCAGGCCTTGTATATGGTTCTATTCAGGTAAGTCACACCACTCACTGGCAGCTTTCATATTTTAAGACTAATCTAATATATGTTAGTTAACCCAAATATTATTCTATCTAATACTTTCTCAACTACCCACATCAGTTGCAACAAGTACTGGTGTCCTACTCCTGAACAATATTATTTTTGCAGTATTTGATTGTGCCTCTGTATAGATATTTCATAGACTATTCCAGTACTAGCTCTTGACTACCTTTTTTTGTTTTATAGGCAATCTATCTACTTGCAGTGATTGCTCTTACCAGGTACAGAAAGTCTGTGCTAGAGGAGACAATGACAGAGATATCTTCTCTACTATCTCTGGAGAACAATCAGAGATCAACTGATACTTCTGCACTTACTACATTGCAGTTTGTAGAGGGTGCAACATCAGAATCTTCCAATACTCATGAGAGCACCCTGGTCAGAAGGCTCCCTGACCCAGTAAATGATATTGAAATGGATGTTCTAGGTGTGTCTGAAGGCCAGCAGGATAGTAGTGGGCTAGAGGAGTAAATGTCCAAGTCTTGAGAGTGTATAACAGGTGACAGCAGAATTTGGTGGCAGCATTTCTTTTCATTTCCTTTTCTCTTCTAACTTGGCCTTCAATAAGTTTATGTACTAACTTGATACTCTATCTATTACTGGTTTGTGCCATACCTAGTTGCTATTCATTTGCCTTGTTCTCAGATGAATCATTTCCTTCATTGAGTACTTCCAGCCAAGAT